>JAYEPQ010000005.1:34536328-34823828 GCA_036321105.1 Dracaena cambodiana
CGTGGCGAGCTCCCATTCGCTGAGTCCAAATTATTTAAATCCTTAATCTATCTATTACTAAGGAGCTGAAAAAATCTATGGTGGAAAAACAGCAAAGATGAGGGCGTTTTTGCAAAAAAAACCAATCCAATTACCTTCTCTCCCGAAAACACAGCGATCCCTCCCTCTTTCTCCCGATCGGAACCACCCTCGCGATCCCTCCCTCTTTCTCCAGGTCGGAGCCACCCCCGCTCTCTCTCTCTCTCTCTCTCTACTCCCCTCTCTCTTGATCTCTCTCTGTTAGTAGCAGAGAGAAAAAGATCCGCATCTCTCTCGATCTCTCTCTCCCGATCTCTCTCTGACGGCCCTCTCTGATCTTTCTTCTCTCTGCTTCTCTCTCTCTCCTCAGCCAAATCTGGGATCACGCTGCTCTCTCGATCTCGGACCGTAGTCGCGAAAATTTTTTTAATCACCTCAACTCCTCTCTGTCTTGAAAATCTATCTTCCCTTGTCACAATCGCGAACTTTCTCTCCCCCTCTCTCTTGATCACATCTCTCCCTCCCTCCCTCTCTCTCTCTCTACCTCTCTCCCTCTCTTGCCCAATTCGGAAAACTGCAGCGCCCCTCTTTCTGTCACTTTTTTCTCAACTTCGATTCCTACTTTCCTCAATCTCACTTGTCTGCGTTGGTTTTAGTTTACCTCTATCTCTCACCAATTAAGTTGTTGGTAAAAAGCAGCTAAGAATTCTCCTAGCAGAGTGAGTGTCTGTAGATTCTTTGGAAGAAACGAAATATCAGATGTTTTAAAGATTTCAAAGTTGTATAGGTGAATTGGCTCGATTGAGAGATTGTCTTTATCTTGTTAATTTTGGTTTAGAATCACCATTGTATTTTGATGTGAGAAAATGGATGTGAGCAAATGGGTAACAAGTAAATATTTATGCATACCATTGAATCTGATCTTCTTCTTATGCTCAACAACTGCTTGAAGAAATTTGGTCTGAAGATTAGAAAAATTGCATAAAGCAATCAAAAATGATATCCACTAATTATAGATTTATATGCTTAGATGATTAATATAATTACAGACAAATTCTTGAACATAGGAGAGAACTAAAATTAAAAAAAACCAAAAAATTCATACCAAGTGATCAAGTTCTCTCTGCATACCAGTGTTCAATAGACTTTGGTGACCTTGTCGGCCACCCCAGAATACGAAGTTCTCTCCTCCAAGATAGTGTGTAATCTATAGAAGGATACAATACAGCATAAGCACATAACTGAAACTAAAATTACATCAACTATCCCCGCATGCACCACCAACCTCCACGGCTTTTCTGACTTGAACTGCAGCATAAGCATATACTCCTACTTCAGAACTGTAATATCAAGCCAAATTAATTTATTGGTAAGCGATATATGTTAAAAGAGTTGCATATTTAGATAGAAAACTTATAATGGGAAAGATCTTGTGGCAGCATCATGCATGTAACGGGGATGCACGAATAATTGTGTTGTGCCCCAAAGTGGTTTGATCTTAGTTCCTGGATAATTACAAAATACATATCAAGAATAATAAGGAGGCTAATTTGTAGATGTTTGCTGGTATATGACGAAGAAAACGATGATACACTAATTCCCTCCAAAAAAGTCTATAATTCGTTTAAGTTAAATGTGATATTTTGGAGCAAAATCCCTACTTGGAGTTCCTTTGCAAGTTCAACAACTTCGTCCAAATTTGCATTTGATTCCTGAAGTTTACACCAAACGGTTAAATTAAAACAAACATAGCATATGAAATGGAATTCAAGAATTCCCCAATGACAAGGCAAATCTGAATCATGTCAATGACAACTGAAATGGGATAAGGTTTTTGAAAAAAAATTCAATATAGTCAAAGAAATTTTTGTAAATGATAAATATTCAAAATGGAAGGAGTTTGTATAAGCAAACTCCATAGTTGTTACTGTAAGCTCACCACATGATGTAGTAGTAGAGAGAAGAAAGATTGGAGAGGACTGTGACTGACGGAGAGAGAGACAGATTGAGCGAGAAGGAGACAGATTCAGATCATGAGACAGAGATAGAGAGAGAGAGACGGATCGAGCGAGAGGTTATAATAATCCAGTTATAGTAGACTCTCTTCGATCAACAAATTTGCTTTTTTTAAAGATTTTTTTTCTTAAGCAATATTTGTATTTAGGGTTAGAGAGAGAGAGAGAGAGGGTGGTTCCGACCGGGAGAAAGAGGGAGGGATCGCGAGGGTGGTTCCGATCGGGAGAGGGAGGGGGAGGGATCGCTGTGTCTTCGGGAGAGAATGTAATTGGATTGGTATTTTTGCAAAAACGCCCTCATCTTTGCTGTTTTTCCACCATAGATTTTTTCAGCTCCTTAGTAATAGATAGATTAAGGTTTTAAATAATTTGGACTTGGCGAATGGGAGCTCGCCACGTGGCGTTAGCTCAGGAAAAAATTGAGCTGACAGCCCTCCTCCCGTTCTCTCTCTCTCTCTCTCTCTCTCTCTCTCTCTCTCTCTATATATATATATATATATATATATATATATATATATATATATATATATATATATATATATATATATATATAAACTGTATTTGCCCCCCAACAGCTAATTTAGATTTAGACATGTTAATTGTAGAAGGGCTCTTTGTAGACACTAAAAATAATTAAATAAAATAAAAAATAAAAAAAAAATTATTATATGGAAACCAGGGAGAACCCAAAATTGCAACCCGCGGGACATCCCGCGGGTTGCACCCGCGGGATGCAACCCGCGGGACATCCCGCGGGTTGCCACCCGCGGGACATCCCGCGGGATGCCACCCGCGGGACATCCCGCGGGTGGCAACCCGCGGGAGCCTCCCGCGGGTTGCATCCCGCGGGAGCCTCCCGCGGGTTGCATCCCGCGGGAACTCCCGCGGGATGCAACCGCGGGAGCCTCCCGCGCGATGCAACCCGCGGGAGCTCCCGCGCGTTGCAACCCGCGGGAGAGATCCCGCGGGTTGCAACCCGCGGGAGTCTCCCGCGGGTTGCCACCCGCGGGAGCTCCCGCGGGTTGCAACCCGCGGGAGTCTCCCGCGGGTTGCCACCCGCGGGAGCTCCCGCGGGTGGCAACCCGCGGGTTATTTTCCGTATTTTTATTTTGTTTCCTTTGCTGATATTCCGTGATCCGGTTTTTCAGGAGCGAATCAATCCGGATTTGAGGTTCTCTCAGTCTATAAAATACAGGATTGGAGTTGAGAGAAAGAAGAACTTTTCTTTGGAGCCGGCAGAGCAATTCTTCACAGAGGGTTGAGAGATCAGAAGGAGCGGGTTTTCTTCACAGATCCCCTTTCAAGTTGGATAGTCAACGGAGGCAGCAACAAGACTCCACCGCCACCCGTACTCACTCAAAAAAAGGGAATCCACCAATATTCCCGTTCTTGTGATTCTTCGGAATTTTTGTAATCTAAATTCCTATTGTAATTCATCAATTTTGCAATGGAATCAAAGGTTCAATTTTCGGGCGTACAAGAACTGGCGACCACAGTGGGAGCCTCTCTGTTCACTACAGAGAACGTCGTGGCGCAGTCCGACTTGATACCCATCGGATCTGTTGTCGAAACGCTGATCGTAGAGGTTGATCAGCAAAAATACGAAGAGTTTATCTCTTCCTCTGACTCGGAGCCCAGGCGTCATCGCCGGGCTATGATGAGCAAAGGTGAGGCGTCATCGCCCACCGAAAAGAAGAAGGCGTCATCGCCTATTAGAACTTATGAGGCGTCATTGCCCGCTAAAACTGACTCTGTCAGAAAACTTGAGGCATCATCGCCCACTCCTAAGTTGAATCAAACTCTCACCCGCTCTCAGAAAAGAAACTTGAGGCGCAAAATCCAACGGGCCCGCCTGAACAGCGCCTCTGGAAAATTACAGTCGGAAAATCTAGCCCAAGAATCCAAAAATGGAAATTCACAGGAAGAACTGCGGGTTGCACCGCACGGAGGCAACCACGGAGTTGCAACCGCGGGTGCAAACCCGCGGTTCCAACCGCGGGTTGCACCGCGCGGGGGCAACCCCGCAGTTGCAACCGCGGGTTGCACCCCGCGGGTGCAACCCCGCGGGTGCAACCCCGCGGTTGCACCCCGCGGGTGCAAACCCGCGGTTGCAACCGCGGGTGCAAACCCGCGGTTCCAACCGCGGGTTGCACCCTGCAGGTTGCAATCCGCGGGTTGCACTCCGCAAAAAAGATCTGGTTCTGGTGTCTATTCGGGCACACGCGCAATGAACACACAGCGCACACATAACTTTATGGTCACTCTCTCAGGTGTACCATCTCATTCCTCTTCAAACAAACATAAGGATGTGCTCATGCACTCACCTGGGAAGATGTCTGCGGAGGAACAATCCAATGTGTGCGGGGCCCGCGCAACTGCGCAAGCCAGCACACACTCTAGACGACTCCATAGAAGAGAATGTGTTGATACAGGGAAAGCCCTTAGCCCTGAAATATTACAAACCAACCAATATTATGAACAGAACTTGCGGCGCAAGAGGCGTCAGAATGTAAATGGAGATAAGCCCGAAGATTTGAGAGAGTATCTTACTCGAAAGAGGAGCACATCCCAACCCGATTCTCACTGCCATTGTGAACGGCTGATCTCAGCCGTCTTGTCAAACTGCAAATGCAAGTCAGGACAATCCGTTTTTGAGCGGATTATAGAGCCAAAGAGAAGGCGGATAGTAAAAAAGATGTGCCCTGGGGATGATCTGCCTGCCGTTTCATCCTATATGGTTGGTAAAGGCAAGAAAATTGCCGAAAGTGACTCCTCAGACAAAGAGTTCACTTCAAAATTAAGGGGGGTGTCTGTTGAGCCAGAGGGTGTGTTCCGACACACTCGGGCTAGGAGGGGAGTCGCCATACCATTGAACTATAAAAAGTTAGCTGCAAGATCTGACGAAGAGGAAGACAGATATTCTGCTATTGTATCTTCACCCTATTCTGATTCAAACAGAGGGTTGGAAGCTACAGTAAATATGGCCGATCTTCCGGAAGAAGTCTCTAGAAGACTTGAAAGGCAAGAACAACGCCTCAAACAGCAGGAAGAGACTATGGAGGAGATGAAACAACTCTTGACTCAGTTACTGGCCCAAACGAAGAAAGGCCAATCTTCGTCATCCGCTAAACAACATGAAGAGGAACATGTCCGCGTAGAGGAAGACAGTGAAGACGACTACGAAGAAGTACCTTCTCAGTTAGGAGAAAAAGAAAGAGTAAAAGTGTTCATTAATCCTCAGGTGGAAAAAATGGAAAAGATGGAAAACCAGCTGCAGGCCCTTCTTCACCGAAAGAAGTTGCAGGAAGTGGGAATAGTGCGTCCCTATCCTATTGAATGGGAGACCACGCCCTACCCTGCAAATTACAAACCGTTAAACCTTCAATCGTTTGACGGGAAAGGCTCTCCACAGCAACACATCTTCTACTTCCTGTCACAGACAGGACATTTGATGGGGCATGATCCAACATTGACCAAGATATTTGCGAGTACCTTATAAGGACCCGCATTTACCTGGTTTATGCAACTACCCCAAGGAACGATTAAATCGTGGGCCGACGTAGAACGTGAGTTCTTGGCCCGATTTTTCGAAGACGATACTGAGGTCTCGGTACCATCCCTGCTAGCAGCAAAGCAGGGAGAGAGTGAGACAGTAAAAGCTTTTGTCGAGCGGTTCCGAGAGCTTTCCGTGCGGTGCCCGCATGGCATGACACAGGAGACCCTCGTGGAGACTTGCAGGCATAACTTATTGACTGATGTCTTAGTCAAGATGGGTTCGGTTGAATCCAGATCTTGGAGAGAGTTGCTCAAGCAAGGTGAGCAGGCCGAAGACATACTCCGGCGCCTTGAAGAGCAACAACAATCTACAAGAAGAGGCACCTCGAACAAGCCAACATCTCATTTCCCCCGTTCCAGAGGGAAAGACATAATGGCGGTGGAGAATACATCCAAACCGAAACAAAGGCCGGCTAAAAACAACACAGCGGGGTCACCCAGAATACAAAAACAGTATTCATTCAAAGATGAACATACTGTTACCATGTTTAATTTGCTCACTAAGCGCAACATGCTCAAGTTGCCAGAGAGCAAAAGACCTGATAAGGTTGGAAAGACCAATGATCCGAATTACTGCTTATACCATCGGATCGTGGGTCACCCAACTAAAAACTGTTTCATCTTGAAAGATAAGATTCAGGCACTAATTGATGCCGGAGCAGTTCAGCTCAAAGCTGAACAAAAAAGGGTGACGGCTAACTCGGCCACATTTACAGTGGGTGAGCTGGAGGTACCAGATGGGCTCACACCTATTCCAAAGGGTGAGCTCAGGGTGGTTAATTTGGACCCCCATAATCAACAGAAGAAAGGATTAGTCCCCTTCACGACAGAGAAGCAGGAGGTCTTTTGGGTGCATCCAGACATTCTTGAAGATGAACAATGGATAACCGTCAGGACCAGAAAGAAAACTGAAACAAGAGGAAAGAAGCGCATGTGCAATGCCGTCTCAGCAACCATTGAGAATGATGCAGATGACATTCCTCTGTTGACAGATTCTGAATCGGAGGCGACAGCTCTGGCGGTGGAGAATGAGCCTGCACCACCTTCCGGAACCAGATCTGGAAAACACTACTTGAAGGATCTCTCAAACACAGAAGCTGGCCCCTCTAAGCCAACCAAGGGGACTAATGAAGGAACTACCAAGCAAACTCCCGACAAGGGAAAACAAAAGGAGCTCAGATACAACCGAGCACTACGAAAAGATGTCTCTGAAGAGCAAAGTTCCTCTTTTCAGTTTGATGTCATGGCACAGTTGGCGAATATACCTGCAAGAATAACTCTGTACGAGTTATTACGCCTGTCCAAGTCTACAAGAGATGCGCTAAGAGAAGCCCTAGCGGAATCTGAAGCTTTCTTAGCCCATCTCCCGGAGGAGGTTGAGGAGGCATGCCCGCAATGCAACTCAGTGTCGAGGCACGCCCCTTATATCACTTTTACACCAGAGGACATGCAGCTGAAGAATATTAAGCACAACAGGCCCCTGTACTATACCGGGTATATTGGCTCAGCGGAAATCGGTCGAATTCAGATTGATCCGGGTTCTGCCTTGAGCATTGTGCCACGGAGGCTTATGCAGTTTCTTGGGATCCCTCACTACAAACTGACTCCAACTAATACTGCCATTTTTGGCTTCAATGCCAATGGCAGTCACCCTCTGGGAAAGATCCGGCTCAGATGTCAGATCGGAGATCTTAAAAGCGAGGTGACCTGTTACGTGATCGAAGCAGACACTTCTTATAACATTCTCTTAGGACGACCATGGATTCATGCTAATATGATCGTCCCATCCACCCTGCACCAATGCATGAAGTACGTGGATGAAGATGGAGAAGTGCATACTTTGATTGCTGACAAACAACCATTCAAGGGTGTTGAAAACTACTTCGTAGACGCCCTTCTGTATGCTGAAAGTGCTGAGGTCAACCCCCCACTACACGATGAATGTGATAGTGGAAATGAAGCGGATACTGAGTCAGGAGTGTTTTTTGCCAATGAAGGCTTTGAACCTCTTGTAATTAATCTTGATGAGCTAGATGTAAATGACACCGCCAGTGATGAAGGCGAGTGGGAAATAAATGAGAATCTGAACTTTGCTTATTTGCCTGGTGTTCTTACTGATTCTTTAACTTCAGCTACTAGCACAGATGCAGATAGTCTCTCAGAATTTGAGACTTTAGCAACCATGCACATGCCTATTAGGTCATCGATGATGGTACAACCAAACATCGAAAACGCAGATGGGGCGGTGTTCGAAGTACTGGCCCATCGACCAGGTCAAAAACCTATTCTTTTTGGAAGAATTAAATCACATATAGCCTCATCCAGTGATAGTGAGAGTGAGGCTCAGGAAGCCCCTCAATTCTATCATTATGGACTAAAGTCATTCCGGATGATGGTAAAGATGGGATATGATTTCATCAATAAACCCGGATTAAACTTTGGTAAGGGACGTCGGGATCCGCTTCCCTCATTCGTACCCAAAGGAAAAGAACCGGACTATTATCACAAAACTGGCAGGGGGTTGGGATACGTCACAACACCCGATCCTTCAGATATCGAAGATATGATTTGCCAGAATGTGGAAGATTCCGATTGGGATTCGGATATCAACCTGGGTATATTATTCAGAGAGATGACGGTAAACATGACATCTATCAGCCCAACCCCAGATGAAAACGATGAACTGACCCTTATAGAAGATGAAGCATTGGTAAAGCATCTTGATGCCCAGTGGAACATGCGTTTTGAGCAACGTGAACCTCCTACGGAGGATAAGGTGGTCCAAATAAATATGGGAGATGAAACCAATCCTAAACCCATATTTATAAGCGAGAGTTTACCTCCTAATGAAAGAGACGACCTGGTGACTCTCGTTCGAGAATACATAGATGTCTTTGCTTGGAACTATGAAGACATGCCGGGTTTAGATCCTCAAGTTGCTGTGCATCGACTCAATATTAGGCCAGATGCGAAACCAGTAAAACAGCAACAGAGAAGATTCCGTCCAGAACTGATGGAATCAATCGAAGATGAGGTAAAGAAGCTTATACAATCTGGCTTCGTACGAGAAGAACAACATCCTGATTGGGTAGCGAACATCGTTCCGGTTCCCAAGAAGAATGGAAAAATCCGAATCTGCATCGATTTTCGAGATCTCAATGCAGCATGTCCTAAAGATGAATTTCCACTTCCAATAGCAGATGTCATGATTGACAACACCTGCGGATTTGAAAGAATGTCTTTCATGGATGGATTTTCCGGATATAATCAAATCAAAATGTGTCCGGAAGACGAGAAACATACTGCATTCAGAATACCGTTAGGCGTGTACTGTTATACAGTCATGCCATTCGGTCTGAAGAATGCAGGTGCAACTTACCAGCGTGCTATGAGCACAATTTTCCGCGAGCATCTCCGTAAAACGGTAGAGTGTTATGTGGATGACTTGGCTGTCAAGAGTCGTAATAAAGACGATCATCTCCGGGATCTGAAAGCGGTGTTTGATATTATGAGAAAACACCAATTAAAAATGAATCCAACTAAGTCCTTTCTCGGTGTTTCTAGTGGCAAATTCCTTGGTTTCATTGTTACATCCAAGGGTATTTATTTAGACCCTGAAAAGGTAAAAGCAATTCAAGAGATGCAGCCACCAAGAAACCTTAAAGAACTTCGTGGATTACAAGGGAGACTAGCATATATCCGGAGATTTATCGCCAACCTTTCAGGGCGGTGCCAACCTTTTACCAGGCTAACGAAGAAAGGGGTGTCGTTCGTTTGGGATGAAGCTTGTCAACAAGCCTTTGAAGATCTCAAGAAGTACCTCACAAAGCCTCCGGTATTGGTAGCCCCTATATCGGGAAAACCATTCTTAATATACGTTCGGGCAATGGACCATTCACTTGGTGCCTTGTTAGCCCAAACCAATGACTCCGGCCATGAGCAAGCTGTTTACTATCTTAGTAGAACTATGGTAGGTGCCGAACATCGGTATACTCCAGTAGAGAAGGAATGTTTGGCCCTGGTATTCGCAATTCAGAAAATGCGGCATTACTTAGTAGGCCAAACAATCCATGTGATTTCTCGGGTAAATCCTCTGAGAGTGCTCATGACCAAGCCTGGGTCACTCAATTGCAGGTTAGCCAATTGGTCAATCCTCCTATCGCAATATGACATGCGATTTATACAACAAAAGGCGATTAAGGGACAAGCAATTGCTGACTTCTTAGCAGAGCATCCCGTCCCGCAATCCTCGAAACTTTATGAGGATATTCCAGATGAGATAGTGGAAGCCAATATGGTCTCTAAAGAACCGATTTGGCAGCTGTTCTTTGATGGAGCAGCGAGAAAGAACTCTGCTGGAGTGGGGGTGGTTCTAATATCCCCGCAAAACCATGTGATCCCCCGAGGATATTCATTAACTCAACCATGTTCTAATAATGTGTCCGAGTACAATGCATTATTAACGGGATTGCGAATTGCCCAACAGCTAGGGGTCCGACGTTTAGAGGCCTATGGGGATTCCAAGCTCATAGTAAATCAAGTAAGAGGAGAATACGAAGTTAAACATGAGCATCTCGTACCCTACCACAAGGCAACAATAAAACTTGCCGACTCTTTCGAAGAATTTTATATTGACTATGTGCCACGGCACGAGAATGCATATGCTGACGCCTTGGCGTCCCTCGCTGCTACATTAGCGCTCCCTGCTAAGTCAACCAAAAGTGTTGAGGTTGGAAGCCGGGAGCTCCTTTGCCCTAAGGAAATACTCGAGGCAAATGAGGTCCATGTGTCAGGGATGAACTTCGAACCCAGAGATTGGCGGTTCGTATTCGTCGATTTTGCGCTCTACGGGATGTTACCCGAAGATCCTAAAGGAGCCGCAAAAGTAAAAAAGGAAGCAAAAAAATTCTATTATAATCCTGAGCTTAGTTCCTTATATCGGAAAATGTCAGGTGGAGTTTTACTTCGGTGCTTATCACAACAAGAAGCACAAGAAGTACTCAAAGAAGCGCATGACGGGACCTGTGGTGCTCATCAGCCGGGACCTAAATTGGGAGACCGGATAAAGAGAATGGGTTACTACTGGCCGACAATGATGTCAGATGCCATGGCATATGCGAAGAAATGCCATGCATGTCAGGTACATGCGAACTACATACACCAGGCCGCAGAGTACCTACATCCAACCACAATTACATGGCCATTCGAGACTTGGGGAATGGATATCATTGGTCCTATTGCTCCTCCATCTTCTCATGGACATCGGTTTATACTGGCTATAACCGATTACTTCTCAAAATGGGCAGAAGCTGTCCCTTTGCGAGAAGTAAAAACGAATGATGTGGTCAGTTTCATCAAACACCACGTTATTTATCGCTTTGGTGTTCCTAGACGGATCATCAGCGACAACGGCCCTCAATTCACTAGCAGAGCCTATACTAAATTCTGTGATAAGTTCAGAATACAGAACATATTTTCGTCTCCATATAATCCGGCCGCAAATGGTCAAGCTGAAGCATTCAACAAGACCATTGTGAAGCTTTTGCAGAAATTTGTCACTTCAAGTCAGCGTGATTGGGATGAAAAATTGGGGGCTTGTCTGTGGGCTTATCGCACGACGGTTAGGACACCCACAAAGAGTACACCATTTTCTTTAGTATATGGTTGCGAAGCTATACTACCTCTAGAAATTCAGATTCCTTCTCTTCGGGTGGCATTAGCTACAAGAATGACCACCGAGGAAAAACATGGCCAACGACTTCGGGAATTAGAAGCATTGGATGAGAAACGCTTAAAAGCTCAACAGCAAATCGAGCTTTATCAGGCGCGAATATCTCGGGCCTTCAACAAAAAGGTGAAGGAACGAACTTTTAAAGTGGGTGACTTGGTCCTAGCAGTCAGGCGTCCTATGATTCTCACGCATAAAACTAAAGGCAAGTTTCAGCCGAAATGGGAAGGCCCATTTGTAGTGGAGACAGTCTACTCAAATGGAGCATACCGGTTGATTAATCAGCATGGAGATCGAATGATGGCGCCCATTAATGGAAAATTTCTCAAAAAATATTATTCTTAAAATAAAGGAAAAAATTTTACCCAACGCCGACAAGGCTACGGGAAGAGAATAAATTTCTCGCCAACCCCATCATACTGGGGGTAATAAGTATGAACTGCCCAACGCCGACAAGGCTACGGGAAGAGAATAAATTTCTCGCCAACCCCATCATACTGGAGGTAATAAGTATGAACTGCCCAACGCCGACAAGGTTACGGGAAGAGAATAAATTTCTCGCCCAACCCCATCATACTGGGGGTAAAAAGTATGAACCGCCCAACGCCGATAAGGCTACGGGAAGAGAATAGATTTCTCGCCAACCCCACTATGCTGGGGGTAAAAAGCATGAATCACCCAACGCCGCTAAGGCAAAGGGAAGAGGAAAAGTTTGGCATTTAAGCCCAAATGAAATTCTCGACAACTCACCATGCTGAGGGGAATAGCATGGCTAGCCCAACTCAAACGGTAGTTGGTAAAGGCAAAATCAAACCCGTTGATAGCTGGGGGTTTGCTAAAAATCCCACGACAAATCTGTCACAACAGTATTCTTATCCGAATATAAGAATACATCACTACCCTAAGCTGCTAAGGCAAAGGGAAGAGGAAAAGTTTGGCATTTAAGCCCAAACGAAATCCTTGACAACTCACCATGCTGAGGGGAATAGCATGGCTAGCCCAACTCAAACGGTAGTTGGTAAAGGCTAATCAAATCCGTTGATAGCTGGGGGTTTGCTAAAAACCTTACATTAGATCAATTCTTTATTAAGATAAGATTTTACCTTTGTCAAAAAAAAAAATCATACTTCATCAAGTCTAAAGTTACAACGTCTGATGAACATAATCTTTTTAGGTCGTTAGGTTAAAAGTTTTCTCTGACGACAATCATCTTTCCTATCAAGTTAACAGTTACTTCTGATAGTCAGAATTTTGAGACCGAACACGTTAACAATTACCTCTGTTTGGTCAGCTCCTTCATTCCTATCACGACTAGATCCTCTGAATAGGTTGAGCCCCAAGATATGTGTAATAATACCTCTGTTTTTTTCTAACCCGTCATACTAGATGTCACTGAACGGTTAGGATACTACAAGCACGTTAATACTATACCTCTGTTTGTTATTCTATAAGCACGTCAACATTATACCTCTGCTTGTCATCCTATAAGCACGTTAACATCCAACCTCTGCTTTACATTTTGTCTTTAGGCACGTTAATATTATACATCTGCCTATGTTCGTAAATCCTAATTGGTCGCACTATATGTCGCTGAACATTTAGGATTAAATTTATCTGAAAACTCTCACTATCAAGTCCTGAACCTCTGAATAGTCTGAGTTATTATACATGAAAGTGTATAAAAAGAAGAGATAAAAGAAAGGATAAAAGAAAAGATAAAGATAATAATAATGATGATACAGCAGCACATAGCGAAGTCTTTCTTTCTGTATTATTACAAATAAAAAAAATAAATAAATATATATATATATATATATATAATAATAATAGTAACAATTACTTTTGAGATAAAGCCTTCAAAGCATCTTCCACTTCCTGCAGCCGTCGGTGGAGACTCTCTCTCGTTGCCTCTAAAGCTCTCCTCTGCAAGTCCATTTCATCCATGAGAGGTTGTTGTGCAGCCTGAGTTTGGAGTTCTTCTAACTCCCTGATGCCAACAGCGATGTCATGTTCAGTTTGTTCCTTTTGCCGTGAGATCTCAGATGCTCTGCCAGAAATATTTTGAATTTCAAGTTCAAGATTAGTGATTGAGGCTTGAGCCTTGGCTATGATCTCCCGCTCGCGGTCTACGGAGTTACGGCGGTGTTCAATATCAGTCTCCATCTGGGTCAGGTCCCAAGTCAACTTCTCTGAAGAACCTCGGAGTCCCGCTACGAGTTGGGCCTGGCGTTCTATATTCTGCTGAAATTCGGCGTGAAGAGCCAAGTTTTGGGCTCGTAAGCGAGCCACTTCTTGGTTTGCTATCTCGGCAAGATCGGCCTGGCGCAAACTGTTGAGTAATGACAATTGGACCTCCAACTCGTCCCATCGAGCCCTATAAGGAGCTGCTCGCTGCGGTCCTCCAATCCTCATGATATGGTCTAGGTGACTCACCATGAGAGGATGAACCTTCTCCAGAGAATCCTCTCCGTTGAGAATCTCCTCAATGCATCCATAAAAAAGTTCAAGAAAGAATTCGACATTGCGACTGATGATTCTTTCACTAAAGCTGGAGGTCGAATTCTGCTTCAAATCTGTTGAGATTACAGGTAGAAGATGTATGGATGATGGAGCGACCGTAGGGAGTACTGATGATATGTGAGATTCTAACAATGGAGTTGCCGCCGCATCTAATAAATTGGTCGCAACTCGCGCTGGAGTGGTCATCACCTCTGCTGTCGAGGTCGCCAATGTTAGCGGCATGGCTAATGCGCCGCACGTTGGTTCCATGGCGTCAGAATGTGATGAAACCATGCATGTCGGCAAAAGAAGGCTTTCTGTGTTCACAGATATTACTAGAGCCTCTGCAGAAGACATGGAAGGTGCGCTAGCATCACCTGCGTCTGGTAAAAATAGAGCGGTCGTGTATCATAATCAAAAAGATTTGTGCAAAATAAAAAAAAAAAAGAGTATGCAAATACCTGGTGGAAAGGTTGCATTGGTGGCGGCTATGGAAATAGAACCAGATCTCTCAGGTCTATCCGCCTCTGAGACCTCCAAAGGGAAGTGAGAGGCTTTGTCCATGCTGGGTTGATAGAAGTAGTCACTATCGAACTCTCCATCAGAGCCTAGACCGTCAAGGTCACAAATGTCCCCACTTACACCAGAATAGTCCACAAGATCCAAAGAGTCTGATCTGGCAGTCGGGGAGGCATGGGTCGTTGAACCTTCACCACCTGAGATACAAGCAAATATGCGTTAAAAAAAAAAATGGAATGAAGTCCAAACCTTAAAGAAAAAACGCTCACCAGAAGAGACAAGTCTTGGTGCTGAGCTAGGCAAAGCGGCTTCACCGGGAGATGACAAGAAGACGTCTAGTGCACTATTGTCCAATGCAGTACCCGTCGGCTCCGCAGCTCCTCTATCCAGGATAGTTGGATCACTCCTGCCAAGATTTGCAGCTTTAGGGACTGGATTTACGGTAGCAGGTGTCTCAAGAGTGGAGAAGGCGGCAAAACCATACATCCTGGCAGTCTCGCTAGAAGAAGTCGGTGTGGGTGTAACAGTGGAAAAGACCGGAAAAGTTGTAGTAGACAAGTGTCCTCCTGACGCAAACATCGAAGTGGTAATAGGAAAATCATTCCTAGATGAAACGATTGACGGAACTACAGATGTCGCGGTTGGTAGATCTGAATGACTCGTGGTCGATCGATCCGGATGAGTCGTGGTCGGCAGACCGAAATGACTAACGGTTCGTCCTACAACCGAATTGTCAACCCGAGCCTGAAATCTCTTCTTCTTTTGAGGAACGTTGACTCCTCTGGGATTTGAGCGCTTCGACGCGGATCTACCTCCATGAGGAGAAGCTGGGGTAGAAGTATCATCTTGTCCATCGCCATCATTGCTATCAGGACTAAGAGAGGCGCCTATGGATTGGGATTCACGCGCCAAGCCTTTTTTTGAGGATCTATGCGATGCCTCAATATGCCTTAAGAAGGAATGATTAATCTGGTAGTCGCCAGGGATAATATCTGCAAGATGATACCAATTGCAGAATCCCATTGATGCAAAAAGGGAGGGTGACTGGCTTGGAAGGGTAAAAGATGCCTTTGTACCTCCGGCCGCAAAATGGTACCATCCTCGCGCACCCTCGAGAAGATTTCCCTCATGACGGAGATAAGAGTTCGGATTGCCAACATATAGCTGATCATATCCGAACTGACGTGCGAAGCGACTGGGTGTATAGGACTCCATGAGGCAAATTCGACCCTGTCGAAAAACCAGATGACTTGGCCGGATGCTAATAAGCCACCAGAAGCAACCCGATGGCAAGGATGTATAGCCATCATTTCCAGAACTATCTTCAAATTGGCTACTATAACTTCCTCCGAGAAATTTTGGGAAACAACGGTAAATATGGTAATTTTGATGTCGCCCAAGGATTTGCCGAATCTTAGCCATGTACCTCCCATTCCATGAGCAATTTTCGAAACGCTGTACATGAGGAATGGCATGATCAATAAGTCCTGAAGGAGAAGTCATCAATTCTGGACAGTGCAATACGAACCAAGCCATTAGATAAGTGAATGGCAGGTCGATGCGTGGATTAGGCGTTTTGAAGATAGTGTTACCACCCTTATCTTCCGCCTGTTGAACTTTGCAAAATTGGGCAATTATGTCCCTCAAGCCACGTTGCAAACTGCAAACCATAGCTGGTAATAACCCCAGAGGCTGGCCAAACGCTAACAGGACTGCAGGATAAATAACATCAACAGTAACAGTTTCGCGGCACGAAGTAGGTACTACACAGCGCTTCAACCACAACATGAGATATCCGGCAAAAATAGCATTGTCTGATATGGGGGAAGCTGCTTGGTAGTGGTAACTCTCGAAAACAGTCTGAGCTTTGAACCCGTCTTCATCAGATTCCGCAGTGTATGTAGTTGCGAAGCAGGTGCCAATCCTCTTATTGACAGTATCCATATCGCAAGCAGCCCGTACTTGGATACTGCACTCATATCTTTCCAGATTCTGGAACAGGTATTCTGCCCATACCTTATGGCGCACCCCTTGATTTCGGGCCTGGCGCGCCCCTTGATTTCGTGGCCTGGAGATATCAGCACAAATGTTGTAATGACACATCAACTCCCAGTAAGTTGAGTATGCATTAGGAACGGCCTTGAGGCGGAGCAGTTCCTTCGTATTCGGAACATACTCCTCGTAAGGGGTTTCGCCTATGGATAACGCTGAAATCTCATGCATCTCGTGAAGGGCAAATCCCAATTCTCCAACAGGAGTGAAGAAGGTATTGGTCTCCGGATTATACATCTCCAGTATGCAGAAAAAGTGAGGAGAACTATGTGGAATTCCAAATTGCACGTTGCGCACCGCACGATAGAGGCCAAGCTTCTCTAAACGTGTCTTGAAATTTTCCAGAACGAAATGGGTCATCCGAGACCACCATGATCGCGAAGTGGAGTGAATCCATCCAGGAGTGCGGAAATCATGAGCTGGGAATTGACCATGGGCATCCGAAAATTGATTCATAAAGGTGTCTGCTCGTTTCGGGTGCTCTCCAACAGGTAAGTCTTTGCCGAATCTACTGGGCAACAGACCTGTAACATACTTTACCGGGCCATCGACAAATGGACCGTTTCTGTTAAATCTCCCGGTCGCAACGCCATGACTGCTACGGGTAATTGGCCAAGACATCATGCGGGGATATGAAATCCGCTGCAGATAAGATAAAGAATAGCTGCGCTCCAGATCCGGGATAAACATATGGCGACCTCCAACATTGCTCAACCACTTGGCGTTGTCCCATAAATCTTCGTCTCGTTGGTTGACAGCATCCCCAAAAAGAAATTGCGGTTTCTTCAAAATCTGTCTATTGGCGCCTTCGAAGACGGAATCCGTGATTAATTCACGAGCTGTGAGTGGGTTGCAGCTAATAATTTTCTGTTGTCGATCTGCACTACTTCGCTCCTCAACCAAAGGGATGTGACCGTCGAATCCAAAGTGAGATTGATTATTCGGACTGCTCGAAAATCCAAAATAATTATTCTTGGACAAAGGATCCGTCGAGTACTGAACTGTAAAAAAAAAAAAAAAAAAAAAAAAAACTTTAGTCCAAAAAAAAAAAAAAAAAAAAAAAAAAAAAATGAACAGGGTAGATTTGTGAGATTTGTGATCAATCCTGTGGTCATCACTGTGTAGTCGTGCACCGCAAAAGCGATTTTAAAGTAAACGGATGACCGTTTGTTTACCTGATATCAGGGAAGAGAGATCAACAGCGGCGGTGACGCCTGCGTGTCGATCCTCATCGGCGATAACGCCCACTGATCGATCTTCAGCATTTAAATCATGTGGTTGCGAAGTGCCTGCGGAAGCCATGAGAAAGGAGAAAGTAATCGTACAAAATAAAAGAACGAGAGATTTTCTGATTATGAGAAAAAAGTTGGAGATCTATGGGTATTTATAGTGAATTAGCAGGAGTTCAAATAGGGAAAGGAATCAAAGTTCTGACCAAAATCAGAGTTTGATTAGAGTCCAAACAGGACTTGGATATTTATTTAAAATCCTTTTCCTATTCTAATGCTAATTCCTACTCAAACTAAGATCCAAATAACAAACAATCCCACTTAAAAAGAAAAAATCCAAAGTATTTTGAAATTCATTACAAATAAATTAAAGAATTCCAAAAACTTTGGAGGGGGTTATGTAGACACTAAAAATAATTAAATAAAATAAAAAATAAAAAAAAAATTATTATATGGAAACCAGGGAGAACCCAAAATTGCAACCCGCGGGACATCCCGCGGGTTGCACCCGCTGGATGCAACCCGCGGGACATCCCGCGGGTTGCCACCCGCGGGACATCCCGCGGGATGCAACCCGCGGGACATCCCGCGGGTTGCCACCCGCGGGAGCTCCCGCGGGTGGCAACCCGCGGGAGCCTCCCGCGGGTTGCATCCCGCGGGAACTCCCGCGGGATGCAACCGCGGGAGCCTCCCGCGGGATGCAACCCGCGGGAGCTCCCGCGCGTTGCAACCCGCGGGAGAGATCCCGAGGGTTGCAACCCGCGGGAGTCTCCCGCGGGTTGCCACCCGCGGGAGCTCCCGCGGGTGGCAACCCGCGGGTTATTTTCCGTATTTTTATTTTGTTTCCTTTGCTGATATTCCGTGATCCGGTTTTTCAGGAGCGAATCAATCCGGATTTGAGGTTCTCTCAGTCTATAAAATACAGGATTGGAGTTGAGAGAAAGAAGAACTTTTCTTTGGAGCCGGCAGAGCAATTCTTCACAGAGGTTTGAGAGATCAGAAGGAGCGGGTTTTCTTCACAGATCCCCTTTCAAGTTGGATAGTCAACGGAGGCAGCAACAAGACTCCACCGCCACCCGTACCCACTCAAAAAAAGGGAATCCACCAATATTCCCGTTCTTGTGATTCTTCGGAATTTTTGTAATCTAAATTCCTATTGTAATTCATCAATTTTGCAATGGAATCAAAGGTTCAATTTTCGGGCGTACACTCTTGACATGCAAAAAAAAGTTAGAATTATTGCCTAACCATAGGGATAAGAAACTTAATAAATGTGAGGTTCTGTTATCAAAACCAAGATGACTGAAAACTCTTTCATAGTGTCACTAGAAGTACATAGTTGCTCTCTCTCTCTCTCTCTCTCTCTCTCTCTCTCTATATATATATATATAGATATATAATACATTGACATTTGTAAATTAAAGTTTATCTACGGAGGAGGCATGAGATACTTCATCACTTTTATCAATGACTACTCTCGTTATTGTCATATCTACTTATACTGAAGTCTAAGGATGAGGTATTCAGTAAGTTTATTAAGAAGAAGCTCTATATATGGAAAATTAGATCTTTGATTGAGTGTATTATTCCACGTTCAATATAATACCACATATACACTGGGTTCGATGTCCTGCTTTGTTGGATATTCTTAAGTTGTGTTTGGTTTGAGAGAAAATAAAAAAAAGAAAAAGAAAAAGAAAGGGAAAGAAAAAAAAGGTGGAAATTGATTTTTCTTTGATGTTTGGTTAGTAGGGGAATACTTTCTTTTCTTTTAAATTTTCTCTCAAATCACACAATAGAAAAAAAATTCTTTCTTATTTTCTTTTCTTTTCCTTCAGTTTCCCTCGAACCAAACAGAGCATTAAAGTGTGGGGTACCTTCCATAGGTAAGGAAAGTAGGAAATTTTCATTACATTCAATATGGAATTAGATCCTTTGCCTCTTTATGAAGTTATGAGAACCAAGAATGTTCTATTATAGAATGAAACTATTGAAGATCATATGAATTCACTTCGATCACCATCATACTTGGGATCTAGTGAAACTTCTAAATGGTACAAGACCGATCAAATGCAAGTGGTATTAAGAAAGAAGTTTAGTACTAGTAACACTATCGAAGATGCATTGGATTATCTTAGAAGTAAGACATCGATTTCTTAGATATTTATGCTCCAGTCTATCTTATTTCCATCATTCCAGTGTTTACTATTTGGATAGCCATTCAAGAGCTTATGTTGCACCTTCTTGAATGGTGATGTTTATAAAAAAATCTACATGAAATAGCCAGAAGGGTTCATTGTCAATATTATAGGCAATGAAGTTTGCAAGCTATAATTCTGATGGTATATTTATGTCCATCATGCAGCCAAAAGAAATAATGAAGGAAAACAGAAAGAATTTATATATTTTCTTTCACATCTGTAAACCATTTTGCTTCGATCACGATACAAAAAAAATTGACAAAAGTTCATCTGATGTGTAAATCAACAAGATAGAAAGTGATGCCAACAAAAGATAACTTTGATATCTGACGACAAATTATGCTACATGATCACAACTGCTTACAATTGATGATCAAAAGAATACACATTTTATTCCTTAGGATGGCTCCTCTCTCCTCTCCACAAGAAATTGAGATTGAGTGTGATAAATTTTACATCCAAACCTCGTACAATCTGCCAATATATACACCTTCTGCAGCAATTTGCCTATAAATAAGCAGCCCAATGAACAAATAGAAACCTTGAGATTCTTGGCAATGCAGGTATATATCACCTTCAACTATATACAGCTGATGGATAATTAAACCATAAGAACTACAATTTAGTTGAGGACTTGTTAGATCTCTTCAACTATTCGTTTTCTGCTCAAAGGGTACCTGCACCAATGTCCAAAGATCAAACTGTAAGTACATAACTCGGGCTAATCCTTACAATTGGAAAAAGAAAAATTGTGGTAGTATTACTATAAAAGGCCAAGAGCTAGAAAGTTTGGGCACAACTATAAGAAGGATGTGTGGAATTAGAATTTATAATGCATGGAGGCACCAAGCACTTCCAACATTTATTCATGTTTCGCTAAACAAGTGTAGATAGCTGTTGTATGATATCTTGGAACTGAAGACAGTGTGTCTGAGTGGTAAGACTTTACTATATCAGATGTACATAAATAGTAAATCTCATATAGATAGTATAGTTACTACATTAGGATATAGAACTGTGAACAATACTTGGACCTTAAGATGAATAGAATTAGAACTTTGCTCCAGCAAATGGCTCCAACAACTTCCTAAGAATCGATATCCCTATGCTCTATGAAGCACGGACATTTCAACATGAGTGCCGTGTCTGTATTGGATACTTAACGACATCGGCACTTGCACGACATTTGTCGTTATGTATCGGACATATCACATTAGTATCAGACTTTAAAAATCCAAAAAATTGCACATCACTCGTACTACTTTTAAAAAGTCATACATTTGCAAGTCAGGACCATGCCTATTTTAGAAAGCCATAAGTTACGTGTTAAGCACTATGGAGTCACATATATTGCCTCAAAATACAAAAAAAAAAAAAAAATTATATAAAAGAGATAATCTAATAGGCCCAAAATAACTTATAGAAATAGAGATTTTGAATATTTTATTCAAATATTGGTCCACTGGAGTGAATTAAGATTTTTTTTTCTTTAATATAGTTATTTGATTTGGACATATTTTAAATCATTAAGGTTGTGCTTAGACAAAGTGTTTGTATGTTTCGAAAGGTTTTGATGGTATATGTTCTGGGGTGTTACTATGAGTTTTAGAGTGTTACAAGCCTATACTTGGGAGCTTAATTTTTTATGGATTTTGTAAATGTGTAAAAGACAAATATATTTCAACTTGGAAAAAAAGCTTAGTTGTTGGGATAAAAGGCTTAGTTGTTGTTGCATACTCCAACTTGGAAAAAGGAAAGGATACAGGAGGAGGAGGAGAATGGAGTGAGAAAAAAGAGAGAGTATTTTTGGATAGAAAATTATCAACAATCTAAAACACCCTGGTTTTAGATGTTTCCGAAAATATTCCAAAGCACCTATTTGTAGACTTCTAATAACAACTCAAAACACTTAATAAAAACTCACAAACAAGTGCTCTTATGAACACTCATAAAACATCACTCCAAAACTCTCCAAAACACTTCAAAAATAATTTTCCAAGCACAACCTAAGAAATTTACTCTTTCTATTTAAAAAAAATATGTCTGAACGCTTACAAGTTTTAGTGTACATTATATATATTATATGCATAAATACATTCACTTTACATCGTCATACTCTTGTGTCCAACTCTTTTAGGATTTATCTTATCTCTATATCCGTACAGTGTTATATTTGTGTATCGTTTCTGTGTACATACTTCATAGAATATGTTAGAGTTACTACTACTGCAGCTACCCTCAATTTTGTGCTTCAGACATTTTGGTATGTTTTACAGACTAGTATGGTTTCTTTACTTCTCATTTATTAACACATGACAGCTACAAAAGTCTGCAGCCAATTTTCACTATCAGATACTCGATCGATCCATTTAGCAAATTCTGCTACCTTAACAACACTCTTTGCACAGAATGCTCTTTCTTTATTGTCTTCATCCATGCACATTTTGATCCATTTCGTTATTTTAAACATTGATATCTTTATCTTTCGCCAAGATTCTAGTTCACCTCAGAACTTTGATGGACCGAACTTCTGTAATTTTCAGAAGCCTTGTAGAATTTTAGGACACATCCATATGTTATATCTGTAGCTTATGCATAAATTCATGCTTTGCAATTGAGCCTTTGAATTTTTTTTAATGCCTGTCTATGGACTATGCCCCCCTTCTAGCCAAATTGTTAATCTTATAGTTTTCATGGTCAGTCCAAACATATTACTGAAATGGTAAAATTCCAGTCGTTTTGTGGTTGCCATTTAATTATTATACAAATCCCCCTTAAATATTACTTTTGTTCTCTTTTATGTGTTTTCAACAGTTAACTTGCAAAGATATGTCTCTCACAATGTTTAGAGTAGTGATAATGGAAACGTAATGTTTTGTCACTGTTAGATTATATCGTATATAACATAATGTATAACGTAGGTTATGCAATTTTTAATTTATTTAATAAAAATAAATATAAAACTATATAAAATAAATTTTATAAACTGAAAAATAAATTAAAAAAATTCTAAAAGAAGAATATAAAAATATTATATAACGCAGAATCAATTTTAAATTTCTAACAAGTTTCACAAAATTTCACATTAATCTTTATAAATTATATTATATTTGCACCCGTAACTTCAATCATCATTTAAACAAGAATACAAGATTTCAAATTTATTTTCAGTTATTTTCAACATTGTAATTTATATTTTGTAATTTTCAATTTATATTGTTTGCAATGTTCATTTTACTTTAGCTGAGATTTCAATTGAATCAGCAAGTAAGAAATTTCAGTAATGGAGAGCAACCGCAGCAAGCAAATAACGAAATAATCACTAACTAGTATGTTAACAATTTCACAAACAATCAGATAAGAAAACAATGAATAATCAAGTAAAAAAATGCAATAATTAGCTAATAATTAAAATAAATAATCAACATTAATGTAAAAATTATTGCAAATAACGTAATATAACCTAATTTAACTTAACGTAAAAAATGTACTATTATGGTGCATCAAGTTATTTCAACTGTTATATAACGTTGGCTTTCTGTTAGGTATCATAACGCAATATAACAGGTTTCATAATGCGTTATTTTCAATATTAGTCTCTCATGTTCTGATTTCTTGTACTTACAGATAGAGCATTGTATTGATTAGTAAAAGCTCTAGTCACACATGGAATATGCCTAGAGTCACATGTAACTATTAGTTGGTACAAGAAAACACTGTTCTTGGGAACAGGATCAAAACTCTAATTGACATGCACGGTTTTGAAGTACACGAGCAACGCATGAAGATATGCCTGAAACCTATATATTGGTTTTTGAAACACAAATATATTTATTCGAATACTGTCAAGACTCACACACATATTTGTGTAACTTTTAACAACATTTAAGTACATGATACAACTTTCAGGCAATTAAAAAGCATGTCCAAATATGAGTCTAGCTCGAATGAGAATGTTTACAAGAATGGCGGTGACATGATGACAGATAGGATATGAAATAACAATAGCACCTTAAAGGTAGTTATTATTGAGGATATATTGATGGTAGATTACTTGAAACAGTATTCTAAAACCAGAATTACTTGAATAACTATGTCCGAGTAGTCGGGCTCGCTTAGAAAACTAGTTGAGTTAAGAGATATTGGTCAAAAACTTGGATAGAACAAGTATGCCGCCAACTTGGTCGAGTACTTATCCGAGTTATAAGTTTCAGACTCGATATGATAAAGTCTCTTATTTTTTTCTCTTGTGATTTTTTCTAAAATTTTTTTAGTTCTTTTCACAAATTTTGCATTTTTTTAAATTTATATCACAATATTTTTGGTATTTTTTTGCAATCTTTTCTGAATTATAGAATCTATAGAAAGTGCAAAACGTTTGATGTTTTTCTGAATTAAAAAATCTATTTTGTTGATTTTTTTTTTTTGTAATCTTTTTTATTGACTTAATATTTTTTCTTTGCTGTTTTTTTTCTGTATTCTGAATTAAAAAATTATAGGACATGTATTTTCTGCAATCTAAATTATAAAATTATAGGTTATGCGGGGAGATGAGATGGAGATAGAATCATTCTTTTTATAAAAAATTACAAATTTGATTACTTGATAAATATTAACAAAATCTCAAAAACTAACAAGAAAGCTGCATTGAAACTATAGTAAATTAGAGTCTTGTAGCTATTTTCACAGTAAATTAATACAGAAAATTAAAGTAAATTAAAGAAAATAACAATATTATTGCTTCAATTTGAACAGAAAAATATAACTAGAGATTCAAAATTTTTTTATAAATTTTTTAATTTATTATTAAGTTACTAAGATATGATATGATGGGGAAATGAAACTTATTTATAATATTTATAATATTTTGATTTTCAGTTTTGAAAGTAAATATTTTTCTATGGCAATTTAAGTATACATATATATTGAAATATTAATATTCCAAGTTCTAAACGAGTACTCGCCGAGTTCTCCGAATACTCGTTACCCGCTCTCGGACCAAGCAAGTAATTAAACTGAGTTTTAGAACACTGACTTGAAATAAGTTAGGGCATATGCAACTAATACAGACGGACATGTGAGTTACTTAGGGCATATATATGTGTGTGTGTGACTCCATAGTGCTCAACACAACACGTAACCTTTATGGCTTTCTAAAGTGGACATGGTCCTAACATGCATATTTATGACTTTTTAAAAGTAGACACGAGTGACGTGCAATTTTTTGGGTTTTTAAAGTCCGATATGGATGTGGTATGTCTAATACATATCGAAAAATGTCATGCAAGTGTCGATGTCGTTAAGTATCCGACATAGACCCGGCACTGAGTTTGAAGTGTCCGTGATTCTTCATAGAGGATAGGGATATTGATTCTTAGGAAGTTACTGGAGACTTCTGCTCGAGCGAAGTTCTAATTGTATTCATCTTAAGGTCAAAGTATTGTTTGCAATTCTATATCCTAATGTAGTAACTATATTTTCTTTATGAGATTTACTATTTATGTACATATCAGATAGCAAAATCTTGCCTCTCAGACACTATGCCTTCAGTTCTGATATACCCTACAACTGCTATCTACACTTTTTATAATGAAACATGAATATATACTGGAGGTGCATGGTTTGCCTACCACTACACATACTTTTTTAGTGAAACATGAGTAAATTCTAGTTACGCACATCCTGCTTATAGTTGTGCCCTAAACTTTTTAGCTCTTGGCCTTTTAAGTAATAATACCACAATTTTTTTTTTTTTTCCCCCAAATATGAGGATTAACCCGAGTTATGTACTTACAGTTTGATCTTTGGACATTGATGCAGGCTGATCCTTTGAGCAGAAAACGAATAGTTGAAGAGATCAAACAAGTCCTCAACTAAATTGCAATTCTTATGTTTTAAATATTAGTTTAAGGTGATATATACCTGCATTGCCAAGAATCTCAAGGTTTTTATTTGTTCATTGGGCTGCTTATTTATAGGCAAATTGCTGCAAAAGGTGTATATATTGGCAGATTGCATGAGGTTTGGATGTAAAATTTATCACACGCAGTCTCAATTTGTTGTGGAGAGGAGAGAGGAGTTATTCTAAAGAATAAAATGTGTATTCTTTTGATCATCAATTGTAAGCTGTTATGGTCATGCATGGTCATGCATATAGCATAATTTGTCGTCAGATATCAAAGTTATCTTTTGTTGGCATCACTTTCTATCTTGTTGATCTACAGATTAGACGAATTGTTGTCAATTTTTTTTTGTTTCGTGATCAAAGCAAAATGGAAACGAAATACATAAATTCTTTCTGTTTTCCTTCGATTTCTTTTAACTACATGATGGATATAAATATGCCATCAGAATTATAGCTTGCAAACTTCATTGCCTATAATATTGACAACGAACCCTTCTGGTTATTCCTAGATTTTTTCATAAATATCACCATTCAAGAAGATCGTTTTATTGTCAAATCTGGTGCAACATAACCTTTTGAATGGCTCCTCAAGCAGTAAATACTCGAATGGTGGTAATAAGATAGACTGGAGCATAAATATCAAAGAAATTGATGCCTTCCTTGTGAGATAATCCAATGTATTTTCGATAGTGCTTTCATCGGTCTTACTACAAAACTTTATTTTTTTTTTTTTCTGAATATCACGTGCATTTGATCGGTCTTGTACTATTTAGAAGTTTCGCTAGATCCCAAGTATGATGGTGATTGAAGTGAATTCATATGATCTTCAATAGCTTTATTCTATAATAGAATATTCTTGGATCTTATAGCATCGTAGAGAGTCAAAAGATCTAATTCTATTTTGAATATAATGAAAATTTTCTACTTTCCATACCTGTGCAAGGTACGCTTATCTAAGGAAGGTACTCCACACTCTAAGTCTCTATTTGGATTGAGGGAAAATGAAAAAAAATAAAAGAAAATAAGAAAGAAATTTTTTCCTATTGTCTAGTTTGAGAGAAAATTTAAAAGAAAAGAAAATATTTTCCTGCTAACTAAACATCAAGTAAAAACCAATTTCCATATATTTTTTTTTTTTTTCCTTTTTCCTTCTCTTTCTTTTTCTTTCTTCCATTTTCCAATGAAGCAGGACATCAAAACTAGTGTGTATGTGGTATTAATCGAACTTGGAATAATACACTCAATTAAAGATCTAAGTTGCCGTATACATTTCTTCTTAATAGCAATTTGGAAGGCCCCATATTATCAACATCAAATTTGCCATCTTCGTGAGAGTGCGGTTCTTCTTTTCTGTAATCCCATTGGATTATGGAGTACATGGAACAACTATTTATACTCCTTATGTCTTGATCTTTTGAGAAGAACTGTCCATGATCAAGGGAGTTTCCGAAGGAGCACACTATTTTTCCGAATGAGTCCACTTTATAGTGTTATTTTGAAAGTCTGAACGGCTATAAAATGGGCTCACCAGGAAAAAATGATGTGCTCCTTTAGAAACTCCCATGATCAACCACAACCAAATACCCACTTACGGTGACATATTAGATATTTTAGATATAATCCTATTTTAATTTAATATACTCTAGCTACTTTGTGTTATTCAAGCAAAATAACCTGTGTGCGGTTGAAGAACCCATATTTAAAATGTGTACTAACAAAATTTACAATCCAGAAAAAAAGAAAACCCAAGGAGTATTTACAAATCAAGCATGTTTAGAATTTATGAAGAACACCAACAAATTTATAACAGTACCAGATTGTACAGTCATAAGAACCATACAGTTTTTCTCTCTCTCTCTCTCTCTCTCTCTCTCTCTGTGATAAAAACAACAATACCAGATTAATATATAAATACGATATCTTAACATCCCTGGGGCCAAAATCCCAAATATTCAAGAAAAGAAACTTGAAGGTTCATCAGAACCGAAAGGGTTTTGATTTAGATCATCAAACAGCAAGGCCATCTTTTTTGGGAAGAGGCTTGTTTCCTGGGAATGCACTGCGAGAGATGTCAACAAGTGCCTTGAAGCTGTAGGGCTCGTGCATAGACAACTCTGACAGTACTTTTCTGTTCAGCTGGATGTTCTCTTTCATCAATCCATGCATGAAGTTGCCATAGTTCACCTGTCGAGAGAGAAAATGAAGGGATAATGTTATCAAAAGAAAATGGCCGGTAGAATAAAATCTAGCTCATTGTATAAAATTAAGAAAGTTCAATGCACAAGAACCAATCACTGAATAACTAATGGTCGGAATCAAATTAAAAAGGTAGGTAAACAAATCCAAAAAGAATTTATCATTTAATTTATAAAGTGGTTTAAGCGGTTATCTTGCATATGTGGTATTAAGCTTCTTCCAGAGGCATATAATATTAATTTAGATGCCAAGGAATTTGGCTGTCTATTTTGTATTGGTGTGAAACCAAGCAATGATCCAAATTAATATCACAGTCCTATGTATAACAAAAAACAATCAGAAGAAACAGGTGATAAGTACGGGATTTTCGTAAAATGTTATAAATACTCATAATGTATTATCATATTGTCAAGGATAATATTTCTATCTAGAATTCAAATATTGCTCTCTCCATTTTAATCAAATAGATGCAGACATCACAAGACAACAAACACAAGGGAGACAACAGAGACGACCTATCTATCCAGTTTAAACCAAATTTTGGAGTCATGTTACACGGACATGGACAAGACACACGGTTGCAATATCAAATACTGAAGAATATGCATGATGCACATGTATTACAGAACATGGCTTCACGATAGAAATGTCCTCGCTACAAGCTCCCAAAGACATCAGATGTGAATGAACACAAGTCCATGAACTCCATTTTAATCTCGTTCAGAAACAAGCATGTCATGATACATTTATAAGAACTAAGTTGAAAGTTAGGGAAGGCAAAGAAAAACCACTAATACATGGTATGTAGACAAAAAAAAAAAAAAAAACTGGTAATTTGGAGGGGGAGGGTATGATATTAGTACACCTGAGCAAATCACTACCATCCCAGTTGGTAGGGAAGATTACAAGAACAAAAGCCCTTTTTGGATGTACCCCCTTCCGATCTTTCTAAAAATGGAGCCCCTCAAGTCTTCGCATATATTTCTTAGAAGTTACTCCTATGAACTTATCTATTATTTATTGGAAATATCCAATTCAGTTCCTCATTTGGTTGCTAACCATAACTGTTCACACATACATGAGTAAACGGGAGCTAGAGTGGCTCTTTATCCAACTCTTGCTAGAAGGACGGCCAAATGTTCACCTTCTTATAGTTTTTTTCCCTTACATTCGGACCCTTTTATGTTAATCTCCATCTCTTTGAAGTCGCGTATACCAAAAGTCATGGGTGTTAGGGTTGATTTACCTATCAATAAGAAGGTACAAAATATTATGCATTGAAAAACTATTAATTTTGTACCTACTTGATCAAAGGTAAAATCTTATTTTATTATGATTTTGGTCTCTGTAAACCCACGGAAATGGAGATCAACATGATGGGTTATGTCTGTCTTGATGGGTTCTGTCTGTCTGATAAAAGAAAAAAGTATGGGAAAATGAGTTTTTGACAGTTTGGGATACTGTAGCAACCGTTTACTCACTAAACATATACATATACACATAAGTTGGCTAGAGGCACAGAGGACACTCTAATTCTCATTTACTCTATACACATAGATACGCGCGCGCGCGCACACACAAACATATATATAAAATCATGATCTCCACCTCTTAGGATTTGCTCATACCCAAAATCGTAGATTTTAATTTTAAATTGGGTTACTGTCACTTAACACCCCTTAAAATTTGAAACTCTAAAAAAATCCCCAAGACTGTTCCACTTGTTAGTGAGCAGTTAGTTATTATCACGCCCTTTTATACTAAAATACACTCCTTTTATCTAATACCTATTTTATCCATCACATTCTTTAATCCAGCACACCACTCTCTCTCCCCTTCCCTCCCCCCTCCCCTTCCCTCCCCTTCCCTCCCCCCCCTCTCTCTCTCTCTCTCTCTCTCTCGTGCCTCTCTCTCCCCCGTCCCCTCCTCTCTCTTAGTAGCAGTGCACAGCAGCAGCAGCAGCTCTGCAAGTTGCTGCTGCTACTACTGAAGCTTGCTGCTGCTGCTGCAGATTGCATCCGCTGCTGCTTCTTCCCGGCTACAGAGAGAGAAAGATTATTGGGGGAAGAATGAAGAGAGAGGAGTCATAGTTTTAGGGACATTTTAGACTTTTTATAACATGTGCACATCACGTGCCCCAAACACTGACGCTGTTAAGACATCCAGAGGTTTTTTGAGAGTTTCAAACTTCAGGAGTGTTAAGTGATAGACCCCCCATACTACAGAGGGTATGACTGTAATTAACCCTTTTAAATATGGTCATCCAGATACAATTTTAACGATTTCTTTTGAATAGAACTTTTGAATCATCTTGATTACGATCCAATAAAAACTAAAACCTAAACCTTTGGGTTTGAGCTGCCACTGCCACTGTAGGAAATTTCCTAACGGACAGCTTATCCCTTCTCTTATTTGTATGTATGTGAGTGTGCATATGCATATATGTATGTATGTATGCATGTGAGATTACTATATATGAGCCGTCAGCTCAGATAAGTTACATAAATAATGGCAAAAAAATGATGATCCTATTATTTTTTTAAAATTTTGTTTAGAATCGTGATCTCTAACTCCTTAGCTTGTTTAGAATCGAATTTAATGAGTTTTGAAGTTTATTTGCTCTTTTATCAAGTGAATACAAAATATTGTATTTTTCAAAAACCGTTAATTTTGTATCTACTTGATGTATGAAAAAAAATCAAAACTAAAATCGATGAAATTGGGTATAAGTGAACCCTAGGAAGTTGAGATCATAATGAAAAAGAAAACTAAGGAGAAAAAAAATGCTAGAGATAGTAGAAATAGGCGGCAGCTCAGATAACTTACGTGAGATAGTGAAAAAGATGTTAAAAAAAGTTCTCTCTCTCTTTAGATATATATATATATATATATATATATATATATATATATATATATATATATAATGTGTATCTTAGGTGCCACCAAAGGTGCTATTGGAGGCAGATTGGATCTCAATAGAGAGGGTCTACATGGATGATCTAAACCATTAATTGCGATCTCCTCGTCATAAAATAGTGGTATATAAATAGTTATGTTTTTTTTAATATATTTTGACTATGTATTGGGTAGTTACAAAATGAACGGTTTTTCATCAGTTGAACATAAGAAACCTCTTGATGAATGATAAAGAAGTATCTACATCACATAAGATTTTGTACACAACCTATTTAAAGTATAATGATCATACATAATGGTTAGGATTGTCTATTTACACACTAAATTGAGATTTAGAAACACCTCCATATATAACTCCCTATGAAAACACCTTAGATACACCAACTTGTGACTTATACAATACGAGTTATTGCACAAACTAATCGCCCTATAATCCTTCAAACTTTTGGGATCAAAACGACGAATGTGGACTTCCAACGACACTGTAAACCGGCCAAACTTGGCAATATCATTGATGGCTTCAACCACCTCATGCTTCACCACATGATACTTTTCTTGGAGCTAAGGCAACCCTTAGGCAACGGGAAGTTGCACCAAGCCCTATCCCGGTAAGAAAGAACAGATAATTTCCAGTTGTTAAGTATACAGTTCTCAATCATATGCGAAAACCCAAAGCGGACTGGATATTAATCATTGAGATCAAGGATGTGAGCTTGAACCCTCCTGTTGCCCAACAAGGTTAGTTTGTCGGTTCCGATCTATCTGAATCATGCACGGGAAAGGAAAAGGGGTGTGTATGCTTGTGTGCCTACGTGCGTGTGTGCATGTGGTGTACTTAAAATGTTTTCATAGGGAGTTACCTGGGGAGACGCTCCTAAATCTCAACATGTAGGGTGTATATGGCAATCCTTGTGATCTCCATATTTTAAATATGTGACATATAAAAAAATCATACAATTTAGACACTTCTTTATTGTCGATTAAGAGGTTTCATTTGTTATATTATTGAAAAATCGTTCATTTCGTGCATATCCAATACACAATCAAATTATATTGATAATGAATAATTTTTTATACACTACCATTTTAAGACGTGAAGATCACAATTAACGGCTTGAATCATTTACGTGCAGTATTTTAAATACCAGTCGGTATACCTATATATCGGCTGGTATATCGAAAAATATGAAAAAATGAGATGGTAGATGAAATTTTTACCGTTTCTCGTTTTAGATCGCTATGGATCGATATATCGACCACGTGACGATATATCGACCGGTAACGAGATAAAAAATATTAGCCGGTATTAGTCAATATTGATTTAGATTGGAATCGATTTTGGCTGCGGGTTAAACCCGTTAACCTGTTTAAAATCCGACCCGCTAAGAAATAAAACAGGAAGGGGAGAAAAAAATGCAAATATCATTGATGGCTTCAACCACTCATGCTTCACCACACATGATACTTTTCTTGGAGCTAAGGCAACCCTTAGGCAATGGGAAGTTGCACCAAGCCCTATCCCGGTAAGAAAGAACAGATAATTTCCAGTTGTTAAGCATACAGTTCTCAATCAGATGCGAAAACCCAAAGCGGACTGGATATTAATCGTTGAGATCAAGGATGTGAGCTTGAACCCTCCTGTTGCCCAACGAGGTTAGTTCGTTGGTTTCGATCTATCTGAATCATGCAAGGCAAAGGAAAAGGGGCGTGTGTGCTTGCGTGTCTACATGCGTGCGTGCATGTGGTGTACTTAAAATGTCTCTATAGGGAGTTACCTGTGGAGACGCTCCTAAATCTCAACATGTAGGGTGTATGTGGAAATCCACATGGTTAATTGTGATCTCCATACTTTAAATATGTGATATATAAAAAAATCATACGATTTAGACATTTCTTCAATGTTGATTAAGAGGTTTCATTATTGAAAAATCGTTCATTTTGGCATATCCAATACATAATCAAATTATATTGATAATGAATAATTTTTTGTATACTACCATTTTAAGACGTGAAGATCACAATTAACGGCTTGAATTATTCACGTACAATATTTTAAATACCGGTCGGTATACCGATATACCGACTTGTATATCGGAAAATACGAAAAAATGAGACGATAAGGTAAAATTTTTACCATTTCTCATTTTAGACCGGTATGGGTCGATATATCGGCCACGTGACGATTTATTGATCGGTAACGAGATAAAAAATATTGGTCGGTATTAGTCAACATTGATTTAGATTGGAATCGATTTTGGTTGCGGGTTAAACCCGTTAACCTGTTTAAAATCCGACCCGCTAAAAAATAAAATACCCTTAACAGATCGGAAGAGGAGAAAAAAACGCAAATCGCTCGTTCTCTCTCTTTCTCTCCCCCGCAAGGCAATTGATTTCTTCTCCCCCATTGGCAAACGCTAACCCTAATTCCCAAATCCAGCCACAAATCACTCTCCGATTTCTCTTCTCCCACTCTCCGGCTCTCTCTCTCTCGTTCTCTCCCCCGTGAACGATCGATCGATCGAGCCCAAAACTAACCCTAAAATCAAAATTCCTCTATTTCTTCTCTCACTCTCTGATTTCTTTTCTCCCATTATCTAATCCTCCGACAATACCTCGCCGGCCACTTCGACTTCGACAGGAGCTCGCTGGCCATACCCTACTCTGCCATCTCAACTTCGCCCGCCAAACAGCCAGTGGGTAAGTCAAGTTTGATTATTTTCATGTTAATTTTAATTAGGATTACAATTTTCTTCAATTACTCTTCTAATTGTGCTATTTAATTTGAATTAACTGCGTTTTGTGTTTAAATCTTTAATTTTTTTGTGCAATTAGAGGCGAATTGTAGAGTTCGATATACTGATTCAATGAATCAGTGTGCCGAACACTGAGATGGTACTACGATTTGTCATTTGCTAATAAAATATTTCTTTCTTCCAGACAAATATATTCTCAACGAATTTCATGTGGTTATCTTTTATTTAAGTGCATACGAAGAAAAGAAATATGTTAAGCTCTAAAAAATTGCATGATTTAGTTTTTGTCAAGTTCAATGCAAGACTCAAGAGCAAACTTTCAATTCCAAACAGAAATCTTCTAGTTGCATATAATAAAGATGAAAAAATCACCGAATAGTTCATGCCTCGAAAAAAATAGCAACTCTTATGAGACTAGCGATGATGAAGCCTTCCTTGAAGAGCAATTGACTTTTCGACAGGTGTCGATTGTTATGAGTGCTAATCCGAAAAAAAGAAAGAGTAAAAAAGTTAAGACATCCAAATCTAAGAGTAGAACTTCTAAGGGGAAAGCATCCTATCTTCAAAATCTAAGCAGCGGCCGACATCAGATGAAAATGATGAGAAAGAAGCTTGCACATTATCATCAGATTCATCATCAGATAATGAGCAAGGTGTTTGCCCGAAAAATTAAATCTTCACTCCCTTGCAATTTTGATTTTTAAATACTACAAAAGAAAATTACAAGAAAATCTCGAGATTATAAAAATAGGAAAAATTAATTTGATTCCCCTTTTAATTTGTGGATCGTAATAGTGATGGAGCCTCGCTGATGCACTCCGTTGATGGTCCAACTAAAAAGAAGACAATCATCTCTCCTTTCTCTGGGAAACTCTGCTCTCTGGAAATTCTCCCTTCTTCTGAAATTCTTCTCCTCTCCCTCTTCAAATCCCCCTGAAAACCCTCTTGCTTTTCTTTTTATAGATTGAGTAACTGTTCAGATAACATCATCGAGGGCCAAATCCACGTAACAGAAATACCGAAATCGAGGGTAACCGTTTGGATAAGGTCATCGCAAGATAATACCGTGGCGGCACAACCCCGCGGTTGCAACCCGCAGGTGCATTCCGCGAGTGCAACCTCCGAGTGGCACCCACGAGATGCTCCGCGGGTACAACCTGCGGTTGTACCCTTTTCCTTCTTTTTTATCTACACAAGGCATGCCTTCGAATGAACCAGTGGAGTCTGAATCTAGCTAGAAAATGTGTTGTAAAGATTGATATTTAAAATTTCTAGCATATTTCAAATAAACTCATTTAAAGAACAATATTATAATTTTGTAAATTATATCACTTTTGTATTGTAAAAATACTTTTATTTTTTCTTGAAAATTTATTTTTCTTAATTTTATAATTATACGTCGCTTTGTGCATATGTGGACGTTCTAAACGGTATCTACAAATTTGTAAATTGAATGCAAATAAACCAAGGTAAGTACCATAAAGTTATTTTATGTGTTTTAATATGTTTTATATAGCCAATTATATTATTATTTTTTAACCGGTATAACACCGATATGACACTCCGATATTTAGGGTCATATCGCGATATTCTGTCCGGTATCCGATTTGTAATTTGGCTGACCGGTACGTGATCGGTATCCGATATTTAGAACACTGTTCACGTACACCCATTACATTGAAATTTAGGAATGCCTCCTCAGGCAACTCCCCATGGAGATAATTTAGTTTCACCATTCCCTATATGTATATGTATGTATGTATATGTGTACACACACACACACATATATATATACATATACATACGCATTCATATACATACATGTACACACACACACATATATATATATACATATATGTATATATACATATATGTATATACACATATATGTATAGAGAGATATAGAGATATATCTATACATATACATATATGTGTGTGTGTGTGTGTTGTGTGTGTGTGTGAAATACTAGACTTGACTAATCCAATTCTTATGAAATCTAAATTTTACCATTTGCCCTTATTTCAACCAAGGAAGCATGAACCTCTTCTATGTAACTATTTTTTTTTTCTTGGTTCCAACTCAATACTTTATAAAGTAAGCTGGGCCAGTCTCCTAGAGCTCGAAGAAACCCTTAACAGATCGGGGCGCCAACACACACACATATTGAATTTTAACATAAACGCCATATTTATTCCAATGATTTTACACAAGCACAGAATATTCATAGAAAAGGGAAGCTTACCCCATGGAGGCGAGTGCCGGCATTGATCCGCTCGATCCAGAGCGATCGCATGTCCCTTTTCTTGTTGCGGCGATCCCTGTACGAGTACTGTAGCGCCTTCTCCACTCGCTCCCTCGCGATCCTTATGCAGTTCTTCGCCCTCCCCCTGAATCCCTTCGCCAACTTAAATATCTTGTCCTTGTTCATCTCTCCTTCTCTTTCCTAATCTACTACTCGCAAATAACAATAACAAGAAGAGGAACTACTATCTAAAGGGAAAATTTGCCCGGAAAGAAATCAAATTTAGGGGGGAAAAGAGAATTAAAAGGAGAAAGGGACGGACTTTGTGGGGTTATGGAGCTCACCGAGGGCGTACGGTGTGAGGCCGGCGATCGTCGTCGTCGGTTCCGGCGGCTGAGAAGGATAGAGAAATTGAAAGGAGCGAAGGAGAGATGATATCCGAACCCTAGTGGGCCGACGAGGGTTTTACTTAGCGGGTATCGTTATTGGGGGATTTTCTAGATGGGCACGGTTTTTTTCCTAGTGAGCCCACTTTTTCCTAGTGAGCACACCCTCTCTTTTAAAAAGAGAGGGTTTTCCTAGTGAGCACACCAAAATTCCTAATCTGCCCCTCCCTCTCTCATTTCTGCTGCTTCTTCTTCTTCTTCTTCTTATTCTTATTCTTCTAATTCTTCTTCTTCTTCTTCTTCTTCTTCGTCTTCTTCTTCTTCTTCTTCTCATCTTCATCTTAATTTTCATCTTCATCTTCATCTTCATGGCAAAAATTAAATATACAAAGCAAGGGAAGTAATTCAACATAATAAGGTGATAAAAAAGAGAAGAAATGAAAATTGTGCATTCAGAGAATCGAACTTTGGTCAATTCCATGGGAGGGAAGTATGATACCACTACACCAGTTGCACATATTATGAAAATTTAATTTTTTTTCTCTCATCCCTCATCCGGGCTAACCAGTCCGGACTTATGCTCCCTGTCCGGGGCTGATAGCCCGGAGAGGGAGGCTTCATCCGGGCTGGTTAGCCCGGATCAGACTTTTAAATTTCTGATCAAGAAGGAAGGGTATTTTTGACCAAAAAAATAATGGCAAAGTGGTAAATAAAACGTTCTTTTTAAGTGGGCTCACTAGGAAATATGCTGTGCCCATCTAGAAACTCCCCGTTATTGGGCATTCGATATCCGAACCACAAGAGAGGGAAGCTTCTAGCTCGGAAGCTTCTATAGAACTTTTAAGGGCACCCCCCCCCCCCCCCCCCCAAAATTTTTTGGACACACCCAAGAAAATTTTAGAAAAATAGCATGCTCGTCATCAATTTTCATAGTTAGAGAGGAGAGGGAGGTTAGGAAGCAGGAAACAAAGAGTGACAGGGTTCAGAGGAGGGAGGGATGCCCATTCGAGGAGGCAGGGAGGACTGTGTGGAGGAGGTGGGGGGAGTTTGGGAAGGGGCCACTGGTTGAGGGAGTGAGGGTTGGAGAGACATGGGATAATGTTGTGTTATTACATGTTGAAAATTTTAGTTATCCATGTGCCGAATAGTGGGGTATTATCGTAGATCACTCAAAATCTCAAATTAGGATCAAAATAAAATCATTTCAGAAAAATTAACATTCTACAAACAATGGCTTCAACACATATTTATAGTTTTACGAGCATTATAAAATACAAGTTGGGGAGAAAATAGGACACCTATTCATAGTCCTACTAATAGTCAATTATAGTAGAAATAAATACAACAAATCTATATTAAAATAACTGAATTCTATTGAAATAACTGAGCAAGCGAGGGAATTTCTAGAGGGGCACACCTTTTTTCCTAGTGAGTCCACTTAAATCTTTCTTTATATTTACTAGACTGTCATTCAAGTTATATCCCAAAAATGCCCTTTCCTTCATCTTCTCTACCATCTTCTCTATGCTTTCTTCTTTCATTTCCTGCTCCACCTGTTGAGAAAAGGGGGAAAAACTCTAACCACCTCTTCTTCAACCTCTCATTTAACCTCCTCTTACTTGCTTACTCTCCTTTAGTAAATCACCTCGAAAATTGGTTTAAATCATCTCTTTCATCAGCAGAAACCCTAAAAAAAAGAGTAATTTTATTTGTTGGTTGGTTTACGGTGAAGAAAATGGAAAAGCCTAACATAACATTGGTTCCAATCAACGATCAAAATTCTTTGGAAGTATAAATCAATCATCCTCTTCAGATTTCAATGTTTTTTAAATTTAGTTTTAGATTTAATTAGCATAGAAATGGGTTTGAAGAATGGTTTGGATTTTTGGCTCGGACAGAATTATGTCTATCTGGGATCAATATCCCGAATGAAATTTTTCCCCCTTTACTTATTTACGTCATTCTTATTATTTATTATTCTGTGTATTTTGGGTAACAGGATGATGTTTCAACACATTGTGTCGAGTTCAGAATGAGTTAGCTGTTGATTATAGTTCAGCATTCACAACAAGTGAGGTATGATGACATAGAAAATTATGTATATTAAATATTTCATATTTGGTGAAGATATCTAACTAAAATATTGTGATCATAGATTTTTGCAAACCGAGACGAGCTTTACAATTGGGTTCATGATACGGAAAGGACGTTATGTTTGGTTATCATGGTTTCAAAATATGATAATGAAAACCAATATAGAAGGGAAGAATCTGGTTTGGTTGCGAAAGAGGTGGATGTCCAAGATTCAAAAAATTAAAGCATGATGAATGATTCAGGGATAGCAAAAAATGCGGATGCCCTTTTCAGCTAAAGGGTCAACAAATATCTGTTGACGAGTCCGAGTGGAAATTGATGGTTATTTCCGGTATGCATAATCATTATGCAGCAGAATATCTTGAAGGACACTCGTATGCAGGAAGACTATCGTAAAGTGAGATCTCTGTTGTAATGGAGATGTCTAAGTATTATGTACGACCGAAAAATATTCTGATATCTTTGAAGCTGAAGGATCCAAAGAATGCGTCGACAATAAAAACAATATACAATGCACGGTACAAGTTTCGGGTTAATGAACAGGGTGGGAGAACGCAAATGCAATACTTGCTTTTAAAAATTCCAGAGTGCAAGTACATTGAGTGGCATCAAAGTAATGACCAAATTGAATGAGTAACTGACCTCTTTTGGACTCATCCGGTTAGTGTGGAACTTCTACATGCATTTCCAGGTGTTATTATCCTGGATTGTACCTATAAAACCAACATATATAAATACCCGTTACTGGAGATAGTTGGCATAAAAAAAAGGGCAGCCCGGTGCTACAAAACTCCCGCTATGCGCAGGGTTGGCATAACATCTACTAATATGTCATTTTGTGTTGCTTTTGCTTTTCATGAAAGAGAGCAGGAAACCAACTATGTATGAGCACTCGATAAGTTGCATGGACTATTTGTCAATGAGATTTATTCGGGTGTAATAGTAACAGACAGAGATCTTACGCTAGTTAATGCTATTCAATCCATTTTCCATCAAGTCAGCATTTACTTTGTAGATGGCATATTAATTTGAATGTTTTGGCTCATTATAAGAAATTCCTGGGCCAAAAGACTGAATAGGAGAAATTTTTCTCAATGTGGAAGTTGGCTATGTTATCTGATACTCTTGAGAAGTACGATCAAATCGGAGCATACTCAACGAATTCTGAGCATGCCCTGATGCGATCAATTATGTTATGAAAACATGGTTGGATCCATATAGAGAGAAATTTGTTGCCTACTGGACAAACATGTGTCTTCATAGGGATAATGTAACAACTAATTGAGCGGAGAGTGTCCATGCCAAATTGAAGCGGCAACTAAGAACTAGTCAAGGTGATTTCGAGAACTGCTGGAGCAACATTCACTCTTTGCTTGAACTGTAGCATAGCAAGATTAAGTTATCTTTCCAAAAAAAGCCTTACAATGGTGAATCAAAATTTTATGTTGGCGCATTTTAGAGAACTCCGGGGCATGATATTTATTCATGCATTGAATTTGATATTGAACCAATTAAGAAGAGTTGCGTCTATCGGAGTGGATCCAGTCGAATGCGGTTGCATAATTCGGCGCACTCATAACTTTCCGTGCGTCCATGAAATTGCAATGTATCAAAGAGACAATCGACCAATTACATTGGATTGCATTGACCACCACTGGCGAAAGCTTGATATAATCCTAGTTAAAGCAATAGTTTTTTAAGGTGTCTATTACCAAAAAGATGTGGAGATTTTTATTTTTAACTTCCTTAAATGTGACAATGAGAAACGAGTTCGAAGGTTGAAGAAGTTGAACGCAATATCAAATCCAGTAAGTTCTTCACTTGCAGATCTTATACCGAAGGTGATAGCACAGATACCGCACCGGAAAGGAAGCTTGATATATTGACAAAACAGAATCCATGTGCATTCGAGCTAATTGCCTCTGAAACAGATAGTTGTTCCCCCTTGATGAAAGCAGTGATTGTCCAAAGGAAACGTGGGCCCATGAAGTTGATGCCAAGGAGGAAACCTAAGCGGAAGGTTGGTTGTTTTTTGCACAGATTTATATCCTACTGTATTTAGTACATTAACTTCGGACTTTATGTTTTTTATTTTTATAGGAGTCTAACCCGGTTGAACCAACATCACTGGAAACTTCAAAGCTCGTGCTTCCCCTCCTTTTAGAGTCCGAGCACATACATCTGGCAAAGCCCAAATTTATGTATGAAGATTCACTTCCTAATTTCTTCCTCCCCTATATAAGCCATGTTGGTGAAGTCAAGTCAGACAGAAATTATGGGCTTAGAGTAATTGCAGATAGTCTTGGTATTGGGGAGGATCAGTGGGGTCAAGTTCACAGAGAGTTGCTATTCGAACTAAATAGAAATGAGCTTTCCTACATTACTTTATTTGGAAGTATCGATCGATATGTTGAGCTCCGGAATTCAATAAACTATTTCAGAGAATTTCTAAGAGTCGATCACTGGATGACGACGCCTGACATGGGTCATTTGATAGCGTCGCGATTAAATTTAATGTTATTCTTCCTTTCTAAGGCGCAATGCCTAACTACTACTAAGATAATCACCTCTGGCCTCTAATTTCCATCTAAAGGAAGTGACTAAGCTTTCGTTGGAGAGTGTCATTTTGTCCCGGTAAATTTTAATACCCATATTATTTAACCTTTGTTATTTTTCCTTCATTTCCATCCTTTGACAACAAATTCATATTCATATTGCTCTTTCAAAAATGTAGGTTACACTGAATCTACTCCATCTTGTTCCCAACGTTGCACTTAATTGGCAACGCCATCGTGACCCTGTGGCTGCTGGATGGGAAGCATTTTATGTTGACTGTATTGACCAATTCAAGCAACTTGTGCCACCAACTGTAATAACACAAAATATCATTGAGTTGTAATCAATGATATGATGATTTAAATCATTGTGTACTTAATTTTTTGTAAACCCTAAAGCTGGTATCTAAATGATATATGAAGCTAATACAAGATATGGTCTACATGATAAGTAGACCATACTGAATGATTTTTTGATAACTTTGTTATCTAAATTATTCAATACGTTCTGCATTATATGTAAACCGTATCTAATGATTTTTGCAAACGTTGGTATCTAAATGATATGTGAAACTTATTCGAGATATATAAATATCTTGTATTGGGTTGTTATAAAATATATCATGGTTGAACTTGCGAATCTCTATTGCCCGGCATAGACAGGCCGGACTTAAAATATGAGGTCCGGGACTGTAAAATTGGATGTATGATAAGATATCCAATGTGTACACCCCGGACATATTTGAGTATGGATATTCCAGGAAAATGTCTCTGTCCGGGTTTACAGTCCCGAACCAACAATGGTTGATCCGGGACTGTAAAAGCTGGTCATCTTTAGTAAATCAGGGGCTGTAAACCCGGACAGAGAAGACCTACATGTCGGTCACTCCTATCCGAGTTTACAGACCCAAATAGATTATGGTTGATCTAGGTCTATAAACTCGGATCAACCATTATCGATCCGGGTCTGTAGACCCAGACAGAGAAGACCGACATGTTGGTCTCTGCTCTGTCCAGGTTTATAGTCCCGAATAGGCAATGATTGATCTGGGACTGTAAGCCAGGATCAATAATCATCCATCCAGGTCTGTAAACCCGGACAACAGAGAGTTACATGTCTCTCCCTTGATCCGGATTTACAGTCCCGAAACAACGATGGTTGATCCTGGTTTATAGTCCCGAATCAACGATGGTTGATCTTGGTTTACAGTTCCGAATCAATGATGGTTGATCCGGGACTATAAGTCCGGACAATGCAAAAACATGTCTCTCCCCTTATCCGGGTTTGACAGTCCGGATCAACTATTTTTGGTCCGGAACTTTAAGACCGGATCAACCATTTCTGATCCGGGACGGTGAAATCAGATAGAGCAAAAACTCAAATGTCTAACATTGATCCGGTATGTTCACCTCGGATACCAATAATCTTATCTGGCAATGTTGACCCAGACAGAGTGTTACAAATAAGTAACTCATGAGGCCCAAGATCATTTCCAACACAAAAAAATATATAACCAAAGCAAACATAATTACTTGTCAAAAAACGTTCAGGAAGTTAAAATGTTCAGGATCAACATAATTAGAGTTTTAAACAAAATACAACTAAATATAACGTCCTCGTGGTTTCAAAAGTTACAACTTAACATCCATGTTAACAAGAACAAACATTGAAAGTCAACTACATCTAACGTCTTCGTTGCTTCCTAACGAGTTGACGACATCTAATAGAACTTGGACCTTCGGTAGGGGTCTGCGATATAGGCGGGGCCTCAGGTTGTGATGCAATCGTATCCTCAGGTTGTGTGCACCAAGTTAGAACAGCTTTGATCTTCACGAGTGCATTATATAGAAAGCCCGTACGCTTATTTCTTGCGGTCTCGCCTTGCGCCAGAAAGAAATCAATAATTGCTATAGTTTGGTTAACTATCTATTTATATTATGAAAAAGCAAATATGATTATGAATATATTTGATAAAATCATATAACATATCTCTTAAAAACAAAGATTTAGCTCTTCAGTGTTTGCTTGTGGGACATCTTGTGCCCTCTCTCGATTTGAGGCTTGAGTGGATGGACCAATAAAGCATCAAGATATCTTATCAAACCACTGCATGTAATCAGGCATGCACTCTCTCGGATTAGCTGTCTCTACGCCTCGATACTCTTAAGCGAGTACATGATCCAACCACCTCAGTCATATTTTCTTAGCATGTCCATATGTCACCAAATAGGTTTTGCTCGTAAGTTCACGTTTTTCCCTTGTTGAAGCAAATGGTGGAGGTGGAATGTATTGACGACGCCCAAACTGCCTTAACACCCCAATAGGGTGATAAGGCTCGACCATGTCCTTCATTTTCAATATACCTATATAAAAGGAAATCTTGTGAAGTGGGTGGGCATCCCTAAAGGGCCGATATGGGTCCCATGTGACCTGCATTGTCAAGATATTTCAAAAACAATACATAAAATTGATATTATAATCGGCTGTAAATAAAAACCAAATAAATTTTAGTATTGCCTAATCTCATTGCCCGTCAGCGTGTCAAGCCTTTCCCTAATGGTTCTGACATGATCCAAAGTCGAATTGTTGTCACGTCTACTCAACCATCGACATGCTTGTGATTGGTCAGTTCTGTAACCACTGTTTAAAACTGACATTAATAACGGGAAGTGTGCGAAGATCCATTCCTGTAGCAATGTTAAATATCCGGATAACTGTGCCACATGGACTCGTGAGGAAAAGACTAAGCTGTCTGTACAAATACGTTAGAGCTCCTGTACTCCAGGCATATGCATACACGTTCTAGATATCATCTAAAAGTGCAAGGTAGTCAATGAAGACCCTTGTGCCACTCTTGTTCTCGAATAGTGTGCACCCGAGAAGATAAAGCAAGTACGCTCGTGCAACACACAATATTCTCTATTCTAAATCTGCATTTGTCACACAGCTAAATTATTCCCTTAGCCAATCAAGGCGAGCCAATCAAGGCGAACTGAAACTCCACCTTTTGTTTTCAGCTCCTCAAAAGCTTCATTATACCCGACACCCAATGAGTGAGGTAGTTGGTCAACCGCAATAAGCACGTCTGTTCTGTCTGGAAGGCTAACGGACTTTTCTGTGACCGGTAGACTAAGAAGACATACTATATCATCAAGGGAGATTGTCATTTCTCCAAAAAGTAAGTGAAAGGTATTAGTTTCTAGATGCCAACGCTCGACAAATGCAGTTAACTCAACGCTACTAATATACTGATATGAACATATTATGAGGAGATACAAAGAGGAATTACGGATATACTGCACGAAATGGGTATTTGGTTGTAGAAATTCAAAAGACCATGCATTTATTTTTTCAAGTGATTAATGCACCGCAATGGATCTCGTTCATAAGACGATAACAAAGTACGATATTTTAAATAAACAACAACACATTTTAAATTTAAATCTAAGTTGTTATGTTTGAGCTCATTTTTAGATATAAGGAAAGTAATGTGTGTTATGAAACTTTTCAAAAGAGACATCTCAATCGGTCCTCCACTTATTGGTCGCACTTCCTCTTCTTCCGAGTCCGATTCATCAATGCTCGCTCTTTCTTGCAATACATCTTGATAAATGCGTAAAGGAAGGATCTTCGTGGCAGCATTAGCCTGCAAATCTGGTTCATTACGGATTTTAGAAATGCTAGGATCGACGGTCGGATGGATCCCTATTTTATTCCTTTTCTTTGATGTTGTCGGTCGAATGCGGATGGTTGGGCCGGATCCATCTGACAATCACCAAAAATTATTTTTACATAATAAAATTTTAAATTGTCAAGCATATGCTAATTAAATTTGCCTGTCTAAATCCATTAAATATCATAACATAAAAACAAAATAAAGTGTACCAATTTAACCCTAACACTAAAAACCTACCGATTAGTATTAACATTATAAATTTTACACTTCACTGTTTCACAATCCGGCAACCATTTCTCATTAACACCAATAAAATCTAAGCCTTTTTATCCAACTACGCCGTTCACTTCACCATAATAACATGAAAAATTTCAATTTCTTCCCATATCCACTATCACTTAACTGATCCTACCCTCATCAAACCTCATTTTCCAATTTTTTCCCAAATCAATTATTTTAAATTAACACAATAATTTAGGGTATCATTTTTTTACCTCTTGCTCAAAGAACTAGGGCTTCGAGTGGTGATGGCTATGACCGGCGAGCAGTGGCAATGGCTAGGACCGGTGAACGATGGCGGTGGCTATGACCGACTACTAGGAGCAACGGCGACCGACAGTGAAACACTGGCGATCCGAGACGCTAAGGCTTGGTGAAGACGGGCTCGAGTGGTTTGGGTGGCCGGTTTACATTCTCTAGGGCTTAAGAACGCGGGAAAGAGAAGATGGGGAGGGTATTTTGGATATTATAAGTGTGCTCACTAGGAAAACCCTCTCTTTTCAAAAGAGGGGGTGTACTCATTAGGAAAGTGGGCTCACTAGAAAAAATAGTGTGCTCCTTTGGAAATTCCCCACATTTTGAGGGAGGGAGGGTTGGAGAGGCAACGGATAATGTTGTGTTATTACATGTCAATGAAAAATTCAGCTATTCATATGCCAAATAGTGGGGTGTTATTGTAGATCTCTCAAAATCTCAAATTAAGAACAATTTAAAATCATTTCAGAAAAATTAACATTCTTCAGACAATGGCTTCAACACATATTTATTATTTTACGAGCATTATAAAATACAAGTTGGGGAGAAAATACGACACCTATTCATAATCCTACTAACAGTCAATTACAGTAGAAATAAATACGACAAATCTATATTTAAATAACTGAATTCTATTGAAAATACACTAGTTTTATTCAAATGAAGATAAAAGAAAGTAGTTACGTAGAGTAACACTAAGATCAATAATATTATCTCAAGTCAGAAGCAATAAGTATGCCAATGACATTTATTACATCTCGATAAATGTATTATAAATTCAAACTTGGCTAAATTAATCTACTCATCTATTACTCTTGCAATTTTTCCGGCTCCTCGAAAATATGTTAAATTCTAACTGGACTCTGATAGGTCACTTTTCAAATCTGGGCATGCATATATATAGGGCATCAATAATACAATCAATAACAATAAAATAATGGGGTATTTACATATCTGTCCCTTACATCTTTATAAATTATAATTTAGTCCCCCTAATCTTCATATTTAAGATTTAGTCCCCCAAATCCTTTAAGTTATTACAATTTAGTCCCTCAGTTTATATTTTGGCCCTATTTTTCCGTTTTATCCCCTGATTTTCTTCACTTAATTCATATTCCCTCTTCTCCCTCTCTTCTTAATTCTTATTAGATTTCCCTTGTTCTTCTTTTCTCACTCTCTATTCATTTATTTGGTTCTTCCTCTCTCTAGATTGAAACCAAATATATTATTTTCCACTAAATATATTAAACTTTTAAGTCTCAATATAAATTTATTTATTAGGTTCTCCCTCTCTATATTAGATAAATTCATTTTTAGGTTTAATATATTTAGTAGAGAATAATACATTTGGTCTCAATATGGAGAGGGAGAACCCAATAAATGAATAGAGAGAGAAGAGAAGAAGAAGGGGGAAACCCAATAAGAACTAAGAAGAAAGGGAGAAGAGGAAGGGGAATTAAGTAAAACAAATCAGGGGTAAAACGGAAAAATTGAGCCAAAATATAAATTGAGGGACTAAATTGTAGTAACTTAAAGAATTTGGGGGACTAAATCTAAATATGACGATTTGGAAGACTAAATTATAATTTATAAAGGGGCAGATCTATAAATACTCCTAAAATAATATAAGCCAAAAAACAACAGTAGGGAATCATAAAATAAATTAAACAATAAATAACAGTGATATATCCATTAATGTCATATCTTTTTGTTACATTGATTTTTATTAAGGCATTTGGAAACATTAGAAAAGACTGCACCAGTATTTTGAGTGCATTCGTAACCCCTATAAACATGGTAATAAAATGGTATTTCGTAATTCAAGAAAAATGATATTGAAATAGTTTTTCGTAACCATGAAAAAATGGGCACAACACTTAGTGGTCGGTAGGGATTATGTTCGAAATGCAATTTATTTACATCACTTCAGTTCCCCCAAAACCAAAACCAAGTGTATCCGTAATTTTCAGTATTTTATTTCGATGTTAACAGTAGTGATAGTTAATTTTAGTATCAGTAATTAATATAACAATAGGCTCATTAGAATCAAACACCATATACATTGTTTCATATCATTCAATAGTTTTCAAATTCAATCAGTGTCTTTCAGTGTCAATTAAATTATCTTTTGCATTAAAATTTATATATCTATTAGCAACTCCATGCAATAAATTATCAATTAGCAACTCCATGCAATAAAATAAAGTATTTCCAATTATTCAATCTCATAATCATGCATTAGAGTAAATTAAAAATTATTAAACAATAAATACGTGTACTTAAATATCTTGTACAGTATCCTAGGACACAGGTTTATGGTAGGTCATCCGGTAAGTCTAATAGTCATTCTTTTCAATAAAAATAACACCTTTTGTAATTTCTATAGATAAAAATAATAACACTCCAAAAAAAAAATCCAGACCCAGCCTTTGCATCACCGCGATGGCTTAGCATCGGATCAACATCTATAATATCAGCCCAAGCCATCAATGAACTCACCAGTGGCTCAACCATGTAATCGCAATAGAGAACATTACTCGATGCATCCTCCAGTGGGCTGCTGAAATGAACTAGACATATCAATTATTATTTAAATAATTATTTTTAAATAATTCAACAAATATAGTCATATATAATTTTAAAATAGATTTATCAAATTATTATTTTTAACTATTGTTAATGTAAAGCCATAAAATATTTTCTTATATTTTTTTCTAAATCCTATAAATTTTTTTTATAAAAATATTTTGACTATTTCATTAGAGTTCAAGCCCATTTCTTTGGCCCAAATTCAAAATAGTAGTAGTAGCAATAATAATAATAATAATCATCATCATATAAGGTCAAAGCCATGATTGAAATCAAACTCACCAGTCTCACAACTCAATTACTAAGTCAACTTTTATTATGTAATAATGAGAGAATATATTCCATTTTGAACCTTCAATTTTATCTCTCACATCTCAATCACTAAGTCAACTTTTATTATGTAATAATGAGAGAATATATTCCATTTTGAACCTTCAATTTTATCTCTCACTCTTTTTCCTACATCGTTCAATTCCTAGAAGCCATCTATTAATGAGTCATTTGACCTATTTAAAACCAATTTTAAAACTTGTCCTCAAAGTCTCTCACAGACAACTACAATTATTTGCCTCTTCGACGTATTTCAAATGTATCCTTAAAATCCTTCAAATATATTCCATTTATGAACTTTTTGGTCAATTTCAAATCTGCCTTCAATGTTATCTAAATTAATTTTATTTATTAGCCTTTGACTCATTTCAAACTTTCATTTAAAAATCATCTTTAATTCTACTATTTTTTTCTTTAAGTCAAATCTCCTAAATTCTATTTAAATCCCTCTATTCATCTTAGTCTTTTTTTTACCAAGCCAAATCATTCTCTACTGACCAATCGCTGGAGTACCATTGACCACCAGAAGAGCCACCATGTGAACCCCTCTCTGTTTCTCGAGCACACTGGCACCACCATCTACCGCCGGAGTCACCAATAACTGCCACTAGCAGCAATCGCAGTCGCTTGCAGCAGCCCCAATCGGTCGGTCGAAGCCCCAACCGAATCCCATCACCGCCCCCATACCGTGCTGATGCTACTCTTTGTATGGAGCCACCACCTTTTATCGCAACTCCCTATCCTCATTCTTCTCCAATGGAATCCATCTAGAGTTTGATTCATCTCTCTTCCCTAATATATTTTATTGAATCTAGGTTAATAACCTCCCTAATGAAAATGTAATTAAAATCTATATCATTTCATCTTATAAAACTATTAAAATGTCTTTCCCAGCAGGTAATGATATCTTGATCTAACGATCACTCACAATAATTTTAGATATCAAAAAGACTAAATGCGCACAAAGAAGAAAGTGATGGTTTGGAAAACACTAAGACCAATGTCATCGAGCAATAGAGGAAGGGAATCCACTGTATCTAGAAGAAATATAAAAGTTGAGAAACCTCTCACCAAAATCCATAATCTCGAATTACCTCCTCAATACTCTCATGAGAGAATATTGATCAACAATGTTATATATTATGGTAAACAAAACTCTTCATGCCAACTTAATTGCTATATCAATATAAACATTAAAAGTGGCTCATACAACTATTCAACAATAGCAAGGGGCGATTTCCGGTGACCAAGGTAAGGGAACGCCGGCGATACTAAAAAAAAAAAAAAAAAAAAAAAAGAGAAATTATCGGCTACCTAGTCCCAAGTGCCTGGTTCTAGTCGATGGTAAATTTTTTTGCCTCAGAGAGCTATCATCATCGGCAGTCTCCTGTCGGGGGCAAGTTGGGAGGCCATTTCGACAACCTGCGACCACTCACCTCACCGATGGAGTTAGCATGGAGCTGGCTGGGGAAGGGCAAAACTAGGGAGGATAGTGCAAGTGATGAAGGTAGAAATCCAAAACACCGGAGGAAGAGTTGGTCTGAAGTGGTGAGGGAATCGCCGGTTAGGGAGGTCCAACCACCCCCATCTTCGGTGTTCCCTACCACCAAATCCTCCTACTCCGGTGAAGAAGTCCTTGCCCTCTTGGCTGCAGCACGAGGTGGCGATTATATTGCCCCGAACAAAGATAAGGAGGAGGCATGGAAACCAGTGAAGTCGAAAGCCACAGTGAAGAAGGAACGGGCTACCAGGACAGTACCTACCCGTGGGAGTATAAAGAGAAAATTTTCTCCGGCTCGGCGGCCGGCGTCGGAAAGCCCTGAAGCTTGCTGGATTTGTGGGAAGACTGGTCATTTTAAGGATGAATGCCCCTTCATCAGATACAGGTATTGTAAAGTGTTGGGACATCGCATAGGAGAGTGTCCGGTAGCTTCGGCCAAAAAAGAGGTCACTGCAAAAAGGACCTCCCCTTCCGGGGTCATCAAAAAAACAGAAGGACAACTCGCACTTAATATGGAATCAGCTTTAGCCAAATACATCACCAAGAAACCCACAGTTTTCATTTCATCATCAGAGGCAGTCTTATTAGAGCAACAACGCCTCACCAATATCCTAGGAGTAGCTTACCCTACTCACAAAAACCCATCTCCGGATGAGATAGTTGTTATCTTGAAGGCTCTCAACCCGGTGGCTACAAATCATACTTGGAGATTGGACAGGAATGGGGACAAATTCATCACTCTCTTCCCCTCTAAAGAAACACTTACCTTAGCGACAAAATGCTCCCCATTTACTTGTCGTGATTCCAAAGTAGGATTCCGAATAGGTGTTTGGAGAGGAGATGAAGATTCACAGACTTACCCATTCCCAGCCACGGCCTGGGTCGCTATTCATGGAGTTCCCCTCCATCATTGGAATCGTTCTGACATTGGAAAATTGCTAGCAAAATTTGTTCATTTAATTGATATCAGTGAACAAACTAGCAAAAGATTAAGTATGGATTATGTTAGGGCGTATGTGGGTTGTGAGAGCTTATCGGGGATTCCCCGACAGTTTCAGGTAGTCTTCGACGATCAAGTGTACGCCCGAAAATTGCATCTTTGATTCCATTGAAAAATTGATGAATTACAATGAGAATTCAGATTACAAAAAGAAAATAGGAGTCACAAGAATGGGAATATTGGTGGATTCCCTTTTTTAAATGGGTACGGGTGGCGGTGGAGTCTTGTTGCTGCCTCCGTTGACTATCCAACTTGGAAGGGGATCTGTGAAGAAAACCCGCTCCTTCTGATCTCACTCAACCCTCTGTGAAGAATCGCTCTGCCAGCTCCAAAAAAAGGTCCCCCTTTCTCTTGAGTCCAATCCTGTATTTTATAGACTGAGAGGACTTGAAATCCGGATCGATTCGCTCCTGAAAAATCGGATCACGGAATATCAGCAAAGGAAACGAAACGAAACGAAAAAAATACGGAAAATAACCCGCGGTTTGGCACTTGCGGGATCGCTCCCGCGGGTGCCAACCCGCGGGAGCTCCCGCGGGATCGCTCCCGCGGGTTGCAACCCGCGGGAGGCTCCAGCGGTTGCATCCCGCGGGAGCTCCCGCAGGATGCAACCCGCGGGAGATCCCGTGGGTTGCAACCCGCGCCCGCGGGACATCCCGCGGGTTGCATCCCGCGGGATCCTCCCGCGGGTTGCAACCCGCGGGATCCTCCCGCGGGTTGCAACCCGCGGAAGTCTCCTGCGGGTACCCGCGGGAGCTCTCCCGGGTTGCATTTTCGGGTTCTCCTGGTTTTCATATATATATATATTTTAATTTTATTTACTTATTTTTAGTGTCTACATCAAGTTTGTGACATCAGAATAGAGATCAAATGCAAAACTAAATCTCCGGCATCCCTTACATCAGAGATCAGGGCTCCAACGTCCACATTACCTACTCCGGTTTCGATGGGAGAGGGAGCGACATCCGGTTCAGCCAGGTTCAGATTTCCTGAACGGCCGAAGCACGGTACCACTCTCCTCCCCGCCGGTCCCCGGAGGTGTTACACCTGGACAAGGAGCAGTAACCAATAAGGATCCAGCGGTCAAAAGCACTTACCTGTCATTGGTAGTACGGGGGGCAACAGAATACAATAGAAGCAGAGCTCAATGAAGAAAGAGGAAAGAAATATAGTCCAATTTTGGGGAAAGCTAACTCAACATACTTGTTAAGTAAAGTGAGATCAACAGATCTAAAACGGGAAGAAAAACCACCCTCTTTTCCCCCGTTGAAAATAACTTCCCCAAAACTGGATGATCAAGAAGGGACAGACATACCTGCAGGGCAAGAAAACCCACCGGTGATTCAGACCTACCCCATTGACCAGCAGGGCTCCAACCTTGGATTCATTTGTAGGGACGAAAAGGGGCAACTGTTCCTAGATCTTTCGCAGTGGGACAGAGCTGAAACCATCCATGGAGAAGAAAAAGAAAAGGAAAAGAGCAGCACAGAAGAAGATCCGAATATGACAGTTGAAGCTAGGAGAAAGGGAAAAGAAAAATTAATGCTCGCCGCACCCAATTCCTCGGTTGGAACATCATCCGCCAAACCAGAACCGCCCCTGGTTTTGCTCAAATAACGAGGGCAGATTTGGGGGTATGGGGTGTGGCGTCGGATAGGGAAAAGGAAAGGGCGGATTCGGGGTTTGGGAGTTTGAGTCGGGTAAGGAAAAAGAGCATACGAGTAGGGGAGAATTTTCAGACCCGACCCAATTAGAAGCCCACCCAAACCCACACTCTTCTCCACCCAAGATTCAAGTTGAAGTTGGCCCAGGGCAAAATCAGTTGGATTTTATGGCCTTATTTTCTAATCTAAGGAATTTTGACAAAGACTTTGCTCGTGATACTATAGCAAAATTACTGAAAAATGTCATGCGAGGAGAGCAGAGCAAAGGCACTACAAGGCTACGTCGAAGACAGGCCTCCCGTTTACCGAAGCGTATTCGGGATAAAAACAAGCTCCTCACAAAGTCTGCAGGAATCACCCCTCAATTAGTAGAACAAGCCCCAGAGGATGTACTACAAGATTCTCAGAATACCCCTACGAAGAGTCCGGAAGCGACTGTGGAGCTTACCACTAAGGAAACAGATATTGTCCAGGACGAACAATTGAAGGCACCAATAGAGCATATGGAGGAACCAGTGACCAAGTAGTCCCTTCCTGCTATTACCCCTTCTAGACAAAGCAGGAGACTGGAAGAGAAAAGAGGGGGACATATATATCAATTTGGCCAAGTTGCAGATGCAGCATCATGACGTAAGGCTCTCATCACTGATTTCACAACAGGTACTACTCGACTTAATATTCTGAATTTGATTCCAGATGATTTATTATTATCTTTAGCACAAACCTGTGATGTTAATATAGGGGTATCTGACACTGAACATAAACACCATTTATCTCAATTAAGAGTTTTAGAAGCCGGTGGAGGGGAGGAGTCCCTGTAGACACTAAAAATAAGTAAATAAAATTAAAATATATATATATATATATATATATATATATATATATATATATATATATATATATATATATATATGGAAACCAGGAGAACCCGAAAATGCAACCCGGGAGAGCTCCCGCGGGTTGCTACCCTCAGGAGACTTCCTCCCGCGGGTTGCAACCCGCGGGACATCCCGCGGGTTGCAACCCGCGGGATCTCCCGCGGGTTGCATCCCACGGGAGCTCCCGCGGGATGCAACCGCGGGAGCCTCCCGCGGGTTGCAACCGGCGGGAGCTCCCGCGGGTGGGGGTTGCCACCCGCGGGAGAGATCCCGCGGGTTGCATCCCGCGGGAGCTCCCGCGGGTTGGCACCCGCGGGAGCGATCCCGCAGGTGCCAACCCGCAGGTTATTTTCCGTATTTTTTTCGTTTCGTTTCCTTTGCTGATATTCCATGATCCGATTTTTCAGGAGCGAATCGATCCGGATTTCAAGTCCCCTCAGTCTATAAAATACAGGATTGGACTCGAGAGAAAGGGAGACCTTTTTTTGGAGCTGACAGAGCGATTCTTCACAGAAGGTTGAGAGAGATCAGAAGGAGCGGGTTTTCTTCACAGATCCCCTTCCAAGTTGGATAGTCAACGGAGGCAGCAACAAGACTCCACCGCCACCCGTACCCACTTAAAAAAGGGAATCCACCAATATTCCCGTTCTTGTAACTCCTATTTTCTTTTTGTAATCTGAATTCTCATTGTAATTCATCAATTTTTCAATGGAATCAAAGATGCAATTTTCGGGCGTACAAGAACTGACGACCACAGTGGGAGCCTCTCTGTTCACTACAGAGAATGTTGTGGCGCAGTCCGACTTGCTACCCATCGGATCTATTGTCGAAACGCTGATTGTAGAAGTCGATCAGCAAAAATACAAGGAATTTCTCTCTTCCTCCGATTTGGAGCCCAGGCGTCATCGCTAGGCTATGATGAACAAAGGTGAGGCGTCATCACCCACCGAAAAGAAAAAGGCGTCATTGCCTATCAAGAAATATGTGGCGTCATCGCCCGCTGAAACTGACTCTGTTAGGAAATATGTGGCGTCATCGCCCGCTAAGACTGACTCTGTCAGAAAATATGTGGCGTCATCGCCTACTCCTAAATTGAATCAAACTCTCACCCGCTCTCAGAAAAGAAACCTGAAGCGTAAGGCCCAGCGAGCCCGTCTCAACAGTGCCTCTGAAAAATTGCTGTCAGAAAATCCAGATCAGGAAACAACATCAGAGAAGAAAAATTCCAAAAGTGGAAATCGACAGGCAGAAATGCCAGTTGCACCGCACGGGGGCAACTCCGGAGTGGCAACCGCGGGTGCAAACCCGCGGTTCCAACCGCGGGTTGCACCTCGCGGGGGCAACCCCGCGGTGGCAACCGCGGGTGCAAACCCGCGGTTCCAACCGCGGGTTGCACCCCGCGGGGGCAACCCCGCGGTGGCAACCGTGGGTGCAAACCCGCGGTTCCAACCGCGGGTTGCACCCCGCTGGGGCAACCCCGAGGTTGCGACCGCTGGTGCAAATCCGCGGTTCCAACCGCGGGTTGCACCCCGCGGGTGCAACCCCGCGGTTGCAACCGCGGGTGCAAACCCGCGATTCCAACCGCGGGTTGCACACCACAGGTTACAACCCGCGGGTTGCACTCCGCAGGAAAAATCAGGGGTTGGTTCTGGTGTCTATTCGGGCACATGCGCAGTAGGCACACAGCGCACACCTAACTTTTTGGTTACTCTCTCAGGGGTACCATCCCACTCCTCTGCAGACAAATATAAAGATGTGCTCGTGCGCTCACCAAGTTCCTCTTCGGATGAACATATTCCAAAGAATAAGTCAGATGCGTGCGGGGCCCGCGCAACTGTGCAAGCCAGCACACACTCTAGAAAATTTCATAAAGAAGACTGTGTTGATACTGAAGAAATTCTCAGCCCTGAGATATTACAAACCAACCAATATTATGAGCAAAACTTGCGACGCAAGAGGCGTCAAAGTGTAAACTTAAATGGGAACATGTCTCAGGACTTGAGAGAGTATCTTATTCAAAAGAGGAGCACATCCCAATCCACTTCTCACTGCCATTGTGAACGGTTGATTTCAGCCGTTTTGTCAAACTGCAAATGTAAGTCAGGACCATCCGTTTTTGAGCGGATTACGGAGCCAAAAAGAAGACGGATAGTAAAAAAGATGCGCCCTGGGGATGATCTGCCTGCCGTTTCATCCTATATGGTTGGTAAAGGCAAGAAGATTGCCGAAAGCGACTCCTCAGACAAAGAGTTTACTTCAAAATTAAAGGGGGTGTCCATTGAGCCAGAGGGCGTGTTTCGACACACTCGGGCTAGGAGAGGAGTCGCTACACCATTAAACTATAAGAAATTAGCTGCAGGATCTGATGAGGAGGAAGACAAATATTCTGCTGTTGTATCTTCGTCTTACTCTGATTCGAACAGAGGATCAGAGGCTGCAGTAAACATGGCCGATCTTCCAGAAGAGGTTTCTAGAAGGCTGGAAAGACAAGAACAACGTCTCAAACAGAAAGAAGAAACCATGGAAGAGATGAAACAACTCTTAACTCAGTTGCTGGCCCAAACGAAGAAGGGCCAGTCCTCGTCATCCGCTAAACGACATGAAGAAGAACAACATGTCCGCATAGAGGAAGATAGCGAAGATGACTATGAAGAAGTACCTTCTCAGTTAGGAGAAAAACAAAGGGTAAAAGTGGTTATTAATCCTCAGGTGGAGAAAATGGAGAAGATGGAAAACCAGCTACAGGCTCTTCTTCACCGAAAAAAGTTACAGGAAGTGGGGATAGTGCGTCCCTATCCTATAGAATGGGAGATTACACCCTACCATGCAAACTACAAACCGTTAAACCTGCAATCGTTTGACGGGAAAGGCTCTCCGCAGCAACACATCTTCTACTTCCTGTCACAGACAGGGCATTTAATGGGGCATGATCCAACATTGACCAAGATATTTGCGAGTACCTTACAAGGACCGCATTTACCTGGTTTATGCAACTACCCCAAGGAACGATTAAATCATGGGCCGATGTAGAACGTGAGTTCTTAGCCCGATTTTTCGAAGACGATACTGAAGTCTCGGTACCATCCTTGCTAGCAGCAAAGCAGGGAGAGGGTGAGACAGTAAAAACTTTTGTCGAGCGGTTTCGAGAGCTTTCCATGCGGTGTCCACATGGCATGACACAGGAGACCCTCGTGGAGACTTGCAGACATAACTTATTGACTGACGTCTTAGTCAAAATGGGTTCGGTTGAATCCAAATCTTGGAGAGACTTACTCAAGTAAGGTGAGCAGGCCGAAGACATACTCCGGCGCCTTGAAGAGCAACAGCAATCTACGCGAAGAGTCACCTCCAACAAACCAACATCTCATTTCCCCCGTTCCAGAGGGAAAGATATAATGGTGGTGGAGAATACATCCAAGTCAAAACAAAGGCCGGCTAAAAGCAACACAGCAGGTTCACCCAGGCCACAAAAATAGTATTCATTCAAGGATGAACATACTGTTACCATGTTCAATTTGCTCACTAAGCGCAACATGCTCAAGTTGCCAGAGAGCAAGAGGCCTGAAGAGGTTGGAAAGACCAATGATCCGAATTACTGCTTATACCATCGGATCGTAGGTCACCCAACTAAAAACTGTTTCATTTTGAAAGACAAGATGCAGGCACTAATTGATGCTAGAGCAGTTCAGCTCAAAGCTGAACAAAAAAGGGTGACAGCTAACTCGGCTACATTTACAGTGGGTGGTCTAGAAGTACCATTTGGGCTCACACCTATTCCAAAAGGTGAGCTCAGGGTGGTTAATTTAGACCCCCATAATCAGCAGAAGAAAGGGTTAGCCCTTTCACAACAGAAAAGCAGGAGGTCCTTTGGGTGCATCCAGACATTCTTGAAGATGAACAATGGATTACCGTCAGGACCAGAAAGAAAACTGAAACAAGAGGAAAGAAGCGCATATGCAATGCCGTCTCAGCAACCATTGAGAAGGATGCAAATGACATTCCGCTGTTGACAGATTCTGAATCGGAGGCGACAGCTCTGGCGGTGGAGAATGAACCTGCACCACCTTCCGGAACCAGATCTGAAAAACACTACTTGAAGGATCTCTCAAACACAGAAGCTGGCCCCTCTAAGCCAACCAAGGAGACTAATGAAGGAGCTACTAAGCAAATTCCCGACAAGGGAAAACAAAAGGAGCTCAGATACAACCGAGCACTACGAAAAGATGTCTCTGAAGAGCAAAGTTCCTCTTTTCAGTTTGATGTCATGGCACAGTTGGCGAATATACCTGCAAGAATAACTCTGTATGAGTTATTACGCCTGTCCAAGTCTACAACAGATGAGCTAAGAGAAGCCCTAGCGGAATCTGAAGCTTTCTTAGCCCATCTCCCGGAGGAGGTTGAGGAGGCATGCCCGCACTGCAACTCAGTGTCGAGGCACGCCCCTTATATCACTTTTACACCAGAGGACATGCAGCTGAAGAATATTAAGCACAACAGGCCTCTGTACTATACCGGGTATATTGGCTCAGCGGAAATCGGTCGAATTCAGATTGATCCGGGTTCTGCCTTGAGCATTGTGCCACGGAGGCTTATGCAGTTTCTTGGGATCCCTCCCTACAAACTGACTCCAACTAATACCGCCATTTTTGGCTTCAATGCCAACGGCAGTCACCCTCTGAGAAAGATCAGGCTCAGATGCCAGATCGGAGATCTTAAAAGCGAGGTGACCTGTTACGTGATCGAAGCAGACACTTCTTATAACATTCTCTTAGGACGACCATGGATTCATGCTAATATGATCGTCCCATCCACCCTGCACCAATGCATGAAGTACGTGGATGAAGACGGAGAAGTGCATACTTTGATTGCTGACAAACAGCCATTCAAGGATGTTGAAAACTACTTCGTAGACGCCCTTCTGTATGCTGAAAATTGCTGAGGTCGACCCCCCACTACACGATGAATGTGATAGTGGGAATGAAGCGGATACTGAGTCAGGAGTGTTTATTGCCAATGAAGGCTTTGAACCTCTTGTAATTAATCTTGATGATTTAGATGTAAATGACACCGCCAGTGATACAGGCGAGTGGGAAATAAATGAGAATCTGAACTTTGCTTATTTGCCTGGTGTTCGTACTGATTCTTTAACTTCAGCTACTAGCACGGATGCAGATAGTCTCTCAGAATTTGAGACTTTAGCAACCATGCACATGCCTATTAGATCATCAATGATGGTACAACCAAACATCGAAAATACAGATGGGGCGCTGTTCGAAGTACCGGCCCATCGACCAGATCAAAAACCTATTCTTTTTGAAAGAATTAAATCACATATAGCCTCATCCAGTGATAGTGAGAGTGAGGCTCAGGAAGCCCCTCAATTCTATCATTATGGACTAAAGTCATTCCGGATGATGGCAAAAATGGGATATGATTTCATCAATAAACCCGGATTAAACTTTGGTAAGGGACGTCGGGATCCGCTTCCCTCATTCGTACCCAAAGGAAAAGAACCGGACTATTATCACAAAACTGGCAGGGGGTTGGGATACGTCACAACACCCGATCCTTCGGATATCGAAGATATGATTTGCCAGAATGTGGAAGATTCCGATTGAGATTCGGATATCAACCTGGGTATATTATTCAGAGAGATAACGGTAAACATGACATCTATCAGTCCAACCCCAGATGAAAACGATGAACTGACCCTTATAGAAGATGAAGCATTAGTAAAGCATCTTGATTCCCAATGGAACATGCGCTTTGAGCAACGTGAACCTCCTACGGAGGATAAGGTGGTCCAAATAAATATGGGAGATGAAACCAATCCTAAACCCATATTTATAAGCGAGAGTTTACCTCCTAATGAAAGAGACGACCTGGTGACTCTCGTTCGAGAATACATAGATGTCTTTGCTTGGAATTATGAAGACATGCCGGGTTTAGATCCTCAAGTTGCTGTGCATCGACTCAATATTAAGCCAGATGCGAAACCAGTAAAACAGCAACAGAGAATATTCCGTCCAGAACTGATGGAATCAATCGAAGATGAGGTAAAGAAGCTTATACAATCTGGCTTCGTACGAGAAGAACAACATCCTGATTGGGTAGCGAACATCGTTCCAGTTCACAAAAAGAATGGAAAAATCTGAATCTGCATCGATTTTCGAGATCTCAATGCAGCATGTCCTAAAGATGAATTTCCACTTCCAATAGCGGATGTCATGATTAACAACACCTGCGGATTTGAAAGAATGTCTTTCATGGATGGATTCTCCGGATACAATCAAATCAAAATGTGTCCGGAAGACGAGAAACATACTGCATTCAGGACACCGTTAGGCGTATACTGTTATACGGTCATGCCATTCGGTCTGAAGAATGCAGGTGCAACTTACCAGCATGCTATGAGCACAATTTTCTGCGAGCATCTCCGTAAAACGGTAGAGTGTTATGTGGATGACTTGGCTGTCAAGAGTCGTAATAAAGACGATCATCTCCGGGATCTGAAAGTGGTGTTTGATATTATGAGAAAACACCAATTAAAAATGAATCCAACTAAGTCCTTTCTCGGTGTTTCTAGTGGCAAATTCCTTGGTTTCGTTGTTACATCCAAGGGTATTTATTTAGACCCTGAAAAGGTAAAAGCAATTCAAGAGATGCAGCCACCAAGAAACCTTAAAGAACTTCGTGGATTACAAGGGAGACTAGCATATATCCGGAGATTTATCGCCAATCTTTCAGGGCGGTGCCAACCTTTTACCAGGCTAACGAAGAAAGGGGTGTCGTTCGTTTGGGATGAAGCTTGTCAACAAGGCTTTGAAGATCTCAAGAAGTACCTCACAAAGCCTCCGGTATTGGTAGCCCCTATATCGGGAAAACCATTCTTAATATACGTTCGGGCAATGGACCATTCACTTGGCGCCTTGTTAGCCCGAACTAATGACTTCGGCCATGAGCAAGCTGTTTACTATCTTAGTAGAACTATGGTAGGTACCGAACATCGGTATACTCCAGTAGAGAAGGAATGCTTGGCCCTGGTATTCGCAGTTCAGAAAATGCGATATTACTTAGTAGGCCAAACAATCCATGTGATTTCTCGGGTAAATCCTCTGAGAGTGCTCATGACCAAGCCTGGGTCACTCAATTGCAGGTTAGCCAATTGGTCAATCCTCCTATCGCAATATGACATGCGATTTATACCACAAAAGGCGATTAAGGGACAAGCAATTGCTGACTTCTTAGCAGAGCATCCTGTCCCGCAATCCTCGAAACTTTATGAGGATATTCCAGATGAGATAGCGGAAGCCAATATGGTCTCTAAAGAACCGATTTGGCAGCTGTTCTTTGATGGAGTAGCGAGAAAGAACTCTGCTGGATTGGGGGTGGTTCTAATATCCCCGCAAAACCATGTGATCCCCCGAGGATATTCATTAACTCAACCATGTTCTAATAATGTGTCCGAGTACAATGCATTATTAACGGGATTGCGAATTGCCCAACAGCTGGGGGTCCGACGTTTAGAGGCCTATGGGGATTCCAAGCTCATAGTAAATCAAGTAAGAGGAGAATACAAGGTTAAACATGAGCATCTCGTACCTTACCACAAGGCAACAATCAAACTTGCCGACTCTTTCGAAGAATTTTATATTGACTATGTGCCACGGCACGAGAATGCATATGCTGACGCCTTGGCGTCCCTCGCTGCTACATTAGCGCTCCCTGCTAAGTCAACCAAAAGTGTTGAGGTTGGAAGCCGGGAGCTCCTTTTCCCTGAGGAAATACTCGAGGCAAATGAGGTCCATGTGTCAGGGATGAACTTCGAACTCAGAGATTGGCGGTTCGTATTCGTCGATTTTGCGCTCTACGGAATGTTACCCGAAGATCCTAAAGAAGCCGCAAAAGTGAAAAAGGAAGCAAAAAAATTCTATTATAATCCTGAGCTTAGTACCTTATATCGGAAAATGCCAGGTGGAGTTTTACTTCGGTGCTTATCACAACAAGAAGCACAAGAAGTACTCAAAGAAGCACATGACGGGACCTGTGGTGCTTATCAGCCGGGACCTAAATTGGGAGACCGGATAAAGAGAATGGGTTACTACTGGCCGACAATGATGTCAGATGCCATGGCATATGCGAAGAAATGCCATGCATGTCAGGTACATGCGAACTACATACACCAGGCCGCAGAGTACCTACATCCAACCACAATTACATGGCCATTCGAGACTTGGGGAATGGATATCATTGGTCCCATTGCTCCGCCATCTTCTCATGGACATCGATTTATACTGGCTATAACCGATTACTTCTCAAAATGGGCAGAAGCTATCCCTTTGCGAGAAGTAAAAACGAATGATGTGGTCAGTTTCATCAAACACCACGTTATTTATCATTTTGGTGTTCCTAGACGGATCATCAGCGACAACGGCCCTCAATTCACTAGCAGAGCCTATACTAAATTATGTGATAAGTTTAGAATACAGAACATATTTTCGTCTCCATATAATCCGGCCGCAAATGGTCAAGCTGAAGCATTCAACAAGACCATTGTGAAGCTTTTGCATAAATTTGTCACTTCAAGTCAGCGTGATTGGGACGAAAAATTGGGGGCTTGTCTGTGGGCTTATCGCACGACGGTTAGGACACCGACAAAGAGTACACCATTTTCTTTGGTATATGGTTGCAAAGCTATACTACCTCTAGAAATTCAGATTCCTTCTCTTCGGGTGGCATTAGCTACAAGAATGACCACCGAGGAAAAACATGACCAACGACTTCGGGAATTAGAAGCATTGGATGAGAAACGCTTAAAAGCTCGACAGCAAATCGAGCTTTATCAGGCGCGAATATCTCGGGCCTTCAACAAAAAGGTGAAGGAACGAACTTTTAAAGTGGGTGACTTGGTCCTAGTAGTCAGGCGTCCTATGATTCTCACGCATAAAACTAAAGGCAAGTTTCAGCCGAAATGGGAAGGCCCATTTGTAGTGGAGACAGTCTACTCAAATGGAGCATACCGGTTGATTAATCAGTATGGAGATCGAATGATGGCACCCATTAATGGAAAATTTCTTAAAAAGTATTATTCTTAAAATAAAGAAAAAAAAAATTTTACCTAACGCCGACAAGGCTACGGGAAGAGAATAGATTTTTCGCCAACCCCATCATACTGGGGGTAAAAGTATGAATCGCCCAACGCCGCCAAGGCAAAGGGAAGAAGGAACATTTGGGCTCTAAGCCCAAACAAAACCTTCGATAACTCACCATGCTGAGGGGAATAGCATGGCTAGCCCAACTCAAACGGTAGTTGGTAAAGGCAAATCAAACCCGTTGATAGCTGGGAGTTTGCTAAAAATCCTATGACAAATCTGTCACAATAATATCCTTACCTAAATGTAAGAATATATCGTTGCCCAAAGCTACTAAAGCAAAGGGAAGAAGGAACGTTTGGCCTCTAAGCCCAAACAAAATCTTCGGTAACTCACCATGCTGAGGGAATAGCATGGCTAGCCCAACTCAAACGGTAGTTGGTAAAGGCTAATCAAATCCGTTGATAGCTGGGGGTTTGCTAAAAACCTTACATTAGATCAATTCTTTATTAAGATAAGATTTTACCTTTGTCAAAAAAAAAAAAGAAGAGGACAAAAAATCATACCTCATCGAGTCTAAAGTTACGTCTGATGAACATAATCTTTTTTTAGGTCGTTAGGTTAAAAGTTTTCTCTGACGACAATCATTTTTCCTATCAAGTTAACAGTTACCACTGATAGTCAGAATTTTGAGACCGAACACGTTAACAATTTCCTCTGTTTGATCGGCTCCTTCGTTCCTATCACGACTAGATCCTCTGAATAGGTTGAGCCCTAAGATATGTTTAATAATACCTCTGTCTTTTTCTAACTCGTCATACTAGATGTCACTGAACAGTTAGGATTCTACAAGCACGTTAATATTATACCTCTGTTTGTTATTCTATAAGCACGTCAACATTATACCTCTGCTTGTCATCCTATAAGCACGTTAACATCCTACCTCTGCTTTACATTTTGTCTTTAGGCACGTTAATATTATACATCTGCCTATGTTCATAAATCCTAATTGGTCGCACTATATGTCGCTGAACATTTAGGATTAAATTTATCTGAAAACTCTCACTATCAAGTCCCGAACCTCTGAATAGTCTGAGTTATTATCCATGAAAGTGTAAAAAAAAAAATGATAAAAGAAAAGATAAAGATAGTAATAATGATAATACAGCAGCACATAGCGAAGTCTTTCTTTCTGTATTATTACAATTAAAAAAAAAAAAATAATAATAGTAACAATTACTTTTGAGATAAAGCCTTCAAAGCATCTTCCACTTCCTGCAGCCGTCGGTGGAGACTCTCTCTCGCTGTCTCTAAAGCTCTCCTCTGCAAGTCCATTTCGTCCATGAGAGGTTGTTGTGCGGCCTGAGTTTGGAGTTCTTCTAACTCCCTGATGCCGACAGCGATGTCATGTTCGGTTTGTTCCTTTTGCCGCGAGATCTCAGATGCTCTGCCAGAAATATTCTGAATTTCAAGTTCAAGATTAGTAATTGAGGCTTGAGCCTTGGCTATGATCTCCCGCTCGCGGTCTATGGAGTTACGGCGGTGTTCAATATCGTTCTCCATCTGGGTCAGGTCCCAAGTCAACTTCTCTGAAGAACCTTGGAGTCCCGCTACGAGTTGGGCCTGGCGTTCTATATTCTGCTGAAATTCAGCGTGAAGTGCCAAGTTTTGGGCTCGTAAGCGAGCCACTTCTTGGTTTGCCATTTCGGCAAGATCGGCCTGGCGCAAACTGTTGAGTAACGACAATTGGACCTCCAACTCGTCCCATCGAGCCCTATAAGGAGCTGCTCGCTGCGGTCCTCCAATCCTCGTGATATGGTCTAGGTGACTCACCATGAGAGGATGAACCTTCTCCAGAGAATCCTCTCCGTTGAGAATCTCCTCAATGCATCCATAAAAAAGTTCAAGAAAGAATTCAACATTGCGACTGATGATTTTTTCACTAAAGCTGGAGGCCGAATTCTGCTTCAAATCTATTGAGGCTGCAGGTAGAGGATGTATGGATGATGGAGCGACCGTAGGGAGTACTGATGATATATGAGATTCTAACAATGGAGTTGCCGCCGCATCTAATAAATTGGTCGCAACTCGCGCTGGAGTGGTCATCACCTCTGCTGTCGAGGTCGCCAATGTTAGCGACATGGCTAATGCGCCGCACGTTGGTTCCATGGCGTCAGAATGTGATGAAACCATGCATGTAAGCAAAAGAAGGCTTTCTGTGTTCACAGATATTACTAGAGCCTCTGCAGAAGACATGGAAGGTGCGCTAGCATCACCTGCGTCTGGTAAAAATAAAGCGGTCGTGTATTATCGTCAAAAAGATTTGTGCAAAAAAAAATAAGAGTATGCAACCTGTTGGAAAGGTTGTATTGGTGGCGGCTATGGAAATAGAATCAGATCTCTCAGGTCTATCTGCCTCTGAGACCTCCAAAGGGAAGTGAGAGGCTTTGTCCATGCTGGGTTGATAGAAGTAGTCATTATCGAACTCTCCATCAGAGCCTAGACCGTCAAGGTCACAAATGTCCCCACTTACACCAGAATAGTCCACAAGATCCAAAGAGTCTGATCTGGCGGTCGGGGAGGCGTGGGTCGTTGAACCTTCGCCACCTGAAATACAAGCAAATATGTGTTAATTAAAAAAAAAAAATGGAATGAAGTCCAATCCTTAAAGAAAAACGCTCACCAGAAGAGACAAGTCTTGGTGTTGGGCTAGGCAAAGTGGCTTTACTGGGAGCTGACAAAAAGACGTCTAGTGCACTATCGTCCAATGCAGTACCCGTCGGCTCCACAGCTCCTCTATCCCGGATAGTTGGATCACTCCTACCAAAATTTGCAACTTTAGGGACTGGATTTACGGTAGCAGGTGTCTTAAGAGTAGAGAAAGCGGCAAAACCATACATCCTGGAAGTCTCACTAGAAGAAGTCGGTATGGGTGTGACAGTGGAAAAGACCGGAAAAGTTGTAGTAGACAAGTGTCCTCCTGATGCAAACGTCGAAGTGGTAACAGGAAAATCATTCCTAGATGAAACGATTGACGGAACTACATATGTCGCGGTTGGTAGATCTGAATGACTCGTGGTCAGTGGATCCAGATGAGTCGTGGTCGGCAGACCGAAACGACTAACAGTTCGTCCTACAACCGAATTGTCAACCCGAGCCTGAAATTTCTTCTTCTTTTGAGGAACTTTGACTCCTCTGGGATTTGAGCGCTTAGATGCGGATCTACCTCCGTGAGGAGAAGCTGGGGTAGAAGTATCATCTTGTCCATCGCCATCATTGCTATCAGGACTAAGAGAGGCGCCTGTGGATTGGGATTCACGCGCCAACCCCTTTTTCGAGGATCTATGCGATGCCTCAATATGCCTTAAGAAGGAATGATTAATCTGGTAGTCGCCAGGGATAATATCTGCAAAATGATACCAATTGCAGAATCCCATTGATGCAAAAAGGGAGGGCGACTGGCTTGGAAGGGTAAAAGATGCCTTTGTACCTCCGGCCGCAAAATGGTACCATCCTCGCGCACCCTCGAGAAGATTTCCCTCACGACGGAGATAAGAGTTCGGATTGCCAACATATAGCTGATCATATCCGAACTGACGTGCGAAGCGACTGGGTGTATAGGGCTCCATAAAACAAATTCGACCCTGTCGAAAAACCAGATGACTTGGCCAGATGCTAATAAGCCACCAGAAGCAACCCGATGGCAAGGTTGTATAGCCATCATTTCCAGAACTATCTTCAAGTTGGCTACTATAACTTCCTTCGAGAAATTTTGGGAAACAACGGTAAATATGGTAATTTTGGTGTCGCCCAAGGATTTGCCGAATCTTAGCCATGTACCTCCCATTCCATGAGCAATTTTCGAAACGCTGTACATGAGGAGTGGCATGATCAATAAGTCCTGAAGGAGAAGTCATCAATTCTGGACAGTGCAATACGAACCAAGCCATTAGATAAGTGAATGGCAGGTCGATACGTGGATTAGGCGTTTTGAAGATAGTGTTATCACCCTTATCTTCCGCCTGTTGGACTTTGCAAAATTGGGCAATTATATCCCTCAAGCCACGTTGCAAACTGCAAACCATAGCTGGCAATAACCCCAGAGGCTGGCCGAACGCTAACAGGACTGCAGGGTAAATAACATCAACGGTAACAGTTTCGCAACACGAAGTAGGCACTACACAGCGCTTCAACCACAACATGAGATATCCGGCAAAAATAACATTGTCTGATATGGGGGAAGCTGCTTGGTAGTGGTAACTTTCGAAAACAGTCTGAGCTTTGAACCCGTCTTCATCAGATTCTGCAGTGTATGTAGTTGCGAAGCAGGTGCCAATCCTCTCATTGACAGTATCCATATCGCAAGCAGCCCGTACTTGGATACTGCGCTCATATCTTTCCAGATCCTGGAATAGATACTCTGCCCATACCTTATGGCGCACCCCTTGATTTCGGGCCTGGCGTGCCCCTTGATTTCGTGGCCTGGAGATATCAGCACAAATGTTGTAATGACACATCAACTCCCAGTAAGTTGAATATGCATTTGGAACAGCCTTGAGGCGGAGCAGTTCCTTCATATTCGGAACATACTCCTCGTAAGGGGTTTCGCCTATGGATAATGCTGAAATCTCATGCATCTCGTGAAGTGCGAATCCCAATTCCCCAACAGGGGTGAAGAAGGTATTGGTCTCCGGATTATACATCTCCAGTATGCAGAAGAAGTGAGGAGAACTATGTGGAATTCCAAATTGCACGTTGCGCACCACACGATAGAGGCCAAGCTTCTCTAAACGTGTCTTGAAATTTTCCAGAATGAAATGGGTCATCCGAGACCACCATGATCGCAAAGTGGACTGAATCCATCTAGGGGTGCGGAAATCATGAGCTGGGAATTGACCATGGGCATCCGAAAATTGATTCATAAAGGTGTCTGCTCGTTTCGGGTGCTCTCCAACAGGTAAGTCTTTGCCGAATCTACCGGGCAACAGACCTGTGACATACTTTGCTGGGCCGTCGACAAATGGGCCATTTCTGTTAAATCTCCCGGTCGCAACGCCATGACTGCTACGGGTAATTGGCCAAGACATCATGCGGGGATATAAAATCCGCTGTAGATAAGATAAAGAATAGCTGCGCTCCAGATCCGGGATAAACATATGGCGACCTCCGACATTGCTCAACCACTTGTTGCTGTCCCATAAATCTTCGTCTGGTTGGTTGACAGCATCCCCAAAAAGAAATTGCGGTTTCTTCAAAACCTGTCTATTTGAGCCTTCAAAGACGGAATCCGTGATTAACTCACGAGCTGTGAGTGGGTTGCAGCTAATAATTTTCTGTCGTCGATCCGCACTATTTCGCTCCTCAACCAAAGGGATGTGACCGTCGAATCCAAAGTGAGATTGATTATTCGTATTGCTCGAAAATCCAAAGTAATTATTCTTGGACAAAGGATCCGTCGAATACTGAACTGTAAGAAAAAAAAATAATAAAAAATAAAACTTTAGTCCAAGTTAAAAAAAAAAAAAAATTTGAACAGGGTAGGCACCCGCGGGTGCCACCCATGGGTGGGCACCTGCGGAATGCCACCCGCGAGCACCCGCGGGGTGCCACCCGTGGAGTGCCACCCGCGCGCGGGCGGGCACCCACGGGGTGCCACCCGCGGAGTGCCACCCGCGAGCACCCGCGGGGTGCCACCCGCGGGTGGGCGCCCGCGCCGCGGGGTGCCATCCCCGGGTGGACACCCGCGGGATGCCATTCCCCGGTGGACACCCCAGTGCCAGATTTGTGAGATTTGTGATCATCCCTGTGGTCATCACTGCGTAGTCGTGCATGCTGCTATTTTTACATCATAACGAGATTTCTTAAAAGCAATTTTAAAGAAAACGGATAACCGTTTGTTTACCTGATATCAGGGAAGAGAGATCAACAACGGCGGTGACGCCTGCGTGTCGATCCTCATCGGCGATAACGCCCACTGATCGATCTTCAGCATTTAAATCCTGTGGATGCGAAGTACCTGCGAAAGCCATTAGATTTAATGGAAAAGGAGAAAGTAATCGCACAAAGTAAAAGAACGAGAGATTATCTGAGTATGAGAAAAAGAGGTGGAGATCTACGGGTATTTATAGTGAATTAGCAGGAGTTCAAATAGGGAAAGGAATCAAAGTTCTGACCAAAATCAAAGTTTGATTAGAGTCCAAATAGGATTTGGGTATTTATTTAAAATCCTTTTCCTATTCCAATGCTAATTCCTACCCAAATTAAGATCCAAATAACAAATAATCCTACTTAAAAAGAAAAAGTCCAAAGTATTTTGAAATTCATTACAAATAAATTAAAGAATTCCAAAAACTTTGGAGGGGGTTATGTAGACACTAAAAATAAGTAAATAAAATTAAAATATATATATATATATATATATATATATATATATATATATATATATATCTGGAAACCAGGAGAACCCGAAAATGCAACCCGGGAGAGCTCCCGCGGGTTGCGCGGGAGCTCCAGCGGGTTGGACCCGCGGGAGCGATCCCGCAGGTGCCAACCCGCGGGTTATTTTCCGTATTTTTTTTGTTTCGTTTCCTTTGCTGATATTCCGTGATCCGATTTTTCAGGAGCGAATCGATCCAGATTTCAAGTCCTCTCAGTCTATAAAATATAGGATTGGACTCGAGAGAAAGGGGGACCTTTTTTTGGAGCTGGCAGAGCGATTCTTCACAGAGGGTTGAGAGAGATCAGAAGGAGCGGGTTTTCTTCACAGATCCCCTTCCAAGTTGGATAGTCAACGGAGGCAGCAACAAGACTCCACCGCCACCTGTACCCACTTAAAAAAGGGAATCCACTAATATTCCCGTGCTTGTGACTCCATTTTCTTTTTGTAATCTGAATTCTCATTGTAATTCATCAATTTTTCAATGGAATCAAAGATGCAATTTTCGGGCGTACAGTCCCTTAGGAGGTTGGATTAATTCCATCCCCTATATTGTGGAGAGGTATTTAGAATTTGATTTATGAATTGTTTATTTTGGAATATTCGTGGGTTGGGTAATCCATCTAAACGATATATAGTAGCGGAGGTTATCCGTACCAATAAACTTGATATAGTTTGCCTTGAGGAGACAAAACTCACAGATCCGAACCACAGGGTACTTAGATCTTTGGGCCAAATGATTCATTCTCGTTTACAGTTAAAAACTCGAGAGGGGCTTCGGGTGGGATCATCATCGGAGTGAGTAACAGATTTCTTGTTTTAGATGTTTGTGAGGGAGAGTTTTCACTCTCCGTCAAAGTGAAGAGATTATCCGATGGTTGGATTCAATCAGTCACAGCAGTATATGGTCCCAACGATACACAATTGCGTCCTAGTTTTTGGGATGAGATTAGAAGTATCAAAGATAAATGGGATAGCCCGTGGATCATAGGGGGAGATTTTAACATCACCAGATTTGTTTATGAAAGAAAAGGGGATCGATCGTAACCCCCGAGATCGGGCAGCTTTTAATCAAGTCATTGCCCAACTTGGCCTCATCGATCTGCCTCTGGGTAGTCGTCTTTTCACTTGGTCGGATATGAGAGAAGACCCTAACTTAGCAAGACTAGATAGAGTTCTAGTTTGTGATAAATGGGACAACAAGTTTCCATTAGCAGAGCTCAAACCACTTCAGAGACCAACATCTGACCATGTGCCAATCTGTTTAGACTCGAGAGAGGGTATAAAAGTGATGCAAAGATTTCGATTCGAAAATGGTGGTTGGAACACATAGAGGTACACAACCTAATTAAGGAAAGCTGGGCTCAACCGACTTCAGCAGTGGATGCTACCAGCAACATCTGCATAAAATTGAAACGTCTTCGAAGACTACTATGGAGATGGAAACATAGATACCGACTCCAATCGAGGGAACACAAGACTTGCTAGAAAAACAATAAGAGGCGAGACAACTAAATATGGAGGAGAATTCTAAGTTACTGGGATTGAGGAAGTCTTTGGATGAGATATACAGGAAGGAGGAAATAATGTGGAAACAGCGGGCCCAATATAAATGGCTGAAAGAGGGAGATGCCAACACTGCTTTTTTCCACAAATCCGCATCTTTGAGATTTAAAAGTAACAAAATACAATATCTCAGGACGGATAGAGGCGAAATACAGGGCCCACAGATTCAAGAATATGCCTATCTCCACTTTAAGCAACTGCTTGGAAGTAAACACCCATTCAGACTTCAAATGAAAGAGGGTGTATGGGTTGCCACCCCAAACTTAGTGGAGTTAGAGGAAGAATTTCGAGAAGAGGAAATTAAGAAGGCAGTTTGGGATCTGGGTCCCGCAAGGCACCCGGTCCGGATGGATTCCCTCTATTCTTCTATAGGACTTTCTGGCAGGAGGTTAAACAAGATGTAAAGTGGATGCTTGATGAGGTATATACGGGTGAGGCAAGACTTGATAGGATCAACTACTCATGGATTACATTGATCCGCAAGAAGAAACAGGCAGACCGCATTGGGGATTATAGGCCAATTGCTTTGTTAAATAGTACTATCAAAATTATATCCAAGCTGTTAGCTAACCGTATTGCAGAAAAACTCCAGGTGATGATAGGAGACTATCAGACAGGATTTCTAGCAGGCAGAAATATTTTGGAAGGAGTTGCGACCGCATATGAGGTCATCCACTATTGTAGAAAACTCAAGTTGGGGGGTTTCCTACTTAAATTGGATTTTGAAAAGGCCTATGACATGGTAGATTGGGATTGCCTACTGGAAGTTTTACGAATCCATGGATTTGGGGTGAGATGGATCTCCTGGATTGAAAAGTGGCTTTATTCTGCCAAAACACAGATTATAGTTAATGGAGAAGTTGGCAAAGAGATATTACTACAGCGTGGTCTTCGCCAGGGTGATCCTCTATCGCCTTCACTCTTTGTCTTAGTGGCGGATGGTTTAAATTTAATGTGTAGAAAGATGGCAAGAGCAGGTTTGATACACGGCCTTGCTGGGGCTACCTCTATGCCCATTATTAACCTCCAGTATGCCGATGATACACTTATATTTGGAGAAGGTAACATTAGGGAGGCCATATATATCAAAGGGTTGCTTTGCTGTTTTCAAGCCTGGTCAGGTCTCCGAATTAACTTCTCCAAGAGTGCTCTAATTAATTTGGGAACTAAAAATCTCTCACATACTTTTATACTGGATATTCTTGGTTGTGTAGAGGAGGAGTTCCCGATTAAATATTTAGGCATTCCAACTAAGCCAGGAAAGTTTTCTAAGCAAGATTGGAGCCCTTTACTCGATACCTTTGAAAAGAGATTGGAAGGATGGAGAAGTAATTTGCTTTCCTTCGGTGGGAGGGTGGTGTTACTTAATTCGGTATTAACCACTTTGCCCTTATATTATATGTCCTTCCAACTGCCAGGCTGGGTGAGAAATAGAATAGACAGTATGAGGAAGAACTTCCTGTGGAATGGTGCTTCCCATACTAAGAAATATCATTGGATCTCATGGAAACAAATTTGTAGACCTAAAAAAGCTGGAGGACTTGGTGTACTGGATTTAAAAAATTTTAATTTATCATTAATGGCTAAGTGGTGGTGGCACGTAATTTCTCGTCCACATGGCTCTTTTCAAAAACTGGAGACAACTAAATATTGTCCTAGGGCGGCTACCTGGCTCACCAATGCCCGAAGACCGGGTAATACATCTAGTTTCTGGAAGAGTGTTATGATAGCACGAATCATTGCCTGGTCAAGCTTGGAGTTTAAACTAGGTAATGGACATAATATAGCATTTTGGCATGATAGGTTGTACTCTCAGATTCCTCTAAAACTGTTATTCCCGAAGGCTTATCTACTTTCTCGGGAAAAGGAGGCTAAGGTTTGTAGGTTGTGGGGTCGAGCTAGGTGGTGCTTGAATCTTCGCCACCCATTTTCTGTCATTGAAAAACTCCAATGTCAAGAGTTGAGGTCCCTCCTTAGTAACTTCACACCGATTCTATCGAATGAAGATCAACCCCAATGGAGATGGAGCACAGATGGATTCTTTTCTGTCAAATGCACATACAATCATTTAATGGATAGTGGTATTGTTCTGAATGAATCCACTTTGATTTGGAAGATAGCTTGCCCACCCAAAGTTAGGGTGTTTCTCTGGTTGGCTGTTAAAAAAGCCTTGCTCACTTGGCCAGCCTTACTGAAAGAGGTTGGGTTGGACGTAACTTTTGTGTTCTATGTAATAAGGATGGAGAATCCACCGATCATCTTTTGTTGAATTGTTTTTTTACCCGTGAACTGTGGTTGAACTGTGCCAACAAGTTTGGGATCAGTATCAACACAGGGGTATGCTCTAGTCTTGAGGACAAATTATGTGTTAGAGGCAAAAAAACACATTTGGCTAGATCCCTAGTAGCAGCATTATGTTGGAATGTATGGAGTGAAAGAAATAGTAGAATTTTTAATTCTACCGCACGCCCATTACACACATGTTTACGTGCGATTATTCATGATATCTTTGTTTACGCCCATTGACTGCTTTTGGTGGACTTTTCGAAGATCGTGTGATGCTTTTTATACTTCGTAGATTTTGTTGTTGTCATTTGAAAACTTATTTGTATTCTTCGTCCTTTTCTTCTAACTAAGTCTTGATGTTTACTTTTATGTATTTTTCTTTATTTAAACACTTTTTATTGTAGTTCTATTACCTACTTGTTAATAGAACGCGGAGGGCTTCCACCCGCTGTCTTTGTTCAAAAAAAAAATATAAACATTAAAAGTGATTCCTTATTTATATAGAATACATGAAAAAAATAGTTTCCAAATCTCTCTCTCTCTATATATATAAATGGATCATACTTTATACAATATATTTAAATAGATTTATAAATATCTCCAAAGAATTTTATTTTTGGCATAAACAGTTCATAATCCCCCTACATTTCATTAATCAAAAGTTAACGAAACACACACACTTATATATATATATATATATATATAGAGAGAGAGAGAGAGAGATGGAAATGAGCTGACAACTCACGCAACTTACCTGAGCTGCAGTTCATTTCCAATATCTCCAATAATCTTTTTTTTAAAATTTTCTTTTGGATTATGATCTCGACTCCTTAGGGTTCACTCCTACCGAATTTTTTGGGTTTTAGTTTTGATTTGGTCCTCCATCAAGTTAACACAAAATTAACGGTTTTCAATGAATAAAACATTCTGTACGCCCTTGATGAAAAGGTAAAAGAACGCCAAAATTTATGAAATTTAATCTTAAAGAAGTTAAGAAGGTAGAGATAGTAATTATTAAAAAAAATGAAGAAAAATCATTGGATGATTATAGTTATGCTGCTAGCTCACGTAACTTTTCCTGAGTTGGCGGCTCACCTACAGTAATCCATATATATATATATATTAGGTATTCATATGTCAGTATAGTCCCACATCGAGTAGGACATAAAAAGTCTATGGATTTAAATATAAAGTTAGGATATTTATCTATCAGTTTAAACTTTTAGATCGACTAGTGCTCAATTTTGTGTTTAGGCTCATCATACTCCTGGGTGGGCCTTTCTCCTGGAATGGCCTGACATTTCTCCCCAACAACTGGTATCAGAGTCCAGATTTTGACCATCTAACCGGAGTGAAGTCCGAAGGGTTCGGGCCATCTTGTTATCGGGTGAAGGGTCCAAGTTGTGGCCCAAGGGGGGGAGTGAAACTCGAGTGATGCCCGAAGTAGTTGGGTGATGCAAGTAACTTTGGATCTGGTTCCCACGGTGCACACGTGGATCTTTTAGACCAAAATTGAGATTTCCTATAGATGATTGCGGTATACTTACAATGAAGGGGTTTAAATATAAAGTTGTGGTCTATATCTATCAGTTTAAGCATTTAGGTCAGACTGGTTCTCAATTGTGTTTACGCCCATCATGTTCTCGGGTGGGCCCGATGTTTCTCCCCATCAATATAGTCCCTCACTTATGAGTAGATATTACAGTAATTATAATACTATCTAAAGAGAACAACTAATACAGCTACAAGTCCACGGAGATATTTTGGATCTACAACCGTTATCAGATCCTGGTTCTTGAACTACTTGTGGTGACACCCTGCAATTCAGTATGTATACCACACCGTGGTCCCTCTTTGCCTTAATTAGTTATCATTGACTTAGTTACAAAGAAAGTAGTAATTGGCCCTCGATTGACTTCCAATGGTTGATTGCTGGCTTATTAGCCAATTTTGCAAAGTTGAAGACTAGCTTTTGCATACTGTTGATCAAAAGGAACGTTCACAATCACCTGGTCCACAACAATCTCCTTTAAAATCTCGTAATGCGCCACTAGACACTGCAGATTTTGAATTGGAAACTTTGCACAATCCTTTTCCCTCATCAAACTTGCTCCTTGTTGGAACACCTGTTTGTATCTTTTCATGAGGTGCTGCAAGGTAGTCCATTTGAAGGACCTCTCAATAGAAAAAGCAAAATATACGCCAGAGCACGACCAAATCAATTATAGGTCTGCGCCCTAAAGTACTGACCCTAATGGATGGGAACATCAAGAGCCACTACTAACTTGCCTACCATTCTTTGTAAGTCAAAAACTCCAGTTTCAGGATCAGATGGATATGATGAGATTGCATGCGATCTGTTGGAAGGCCCTACCACTGCACTAAAACTCTGAAATTATGGTGAGAGTTGAGAGAAATTATTTTGTATTTTAACATGCTCCCACAGGTTGAAAATCCATTTTGGGCAGAAACCTGGAATTTACGCAGCAGTATAATTTTTTTTTTTAAACCCGCAATTAAATGCACGCTCGACAGGAATTGAATCTAGATTACTCTGATACCATATTGAAAGACCCTTTCGCTATACCAAAACTCCGAAGTTGTAGTAAGGATTGAGGTGAATAATTATTTTGTATTTTTAACATGTCCCCGATACTCTAATACTATATTAAAAGACCCTTCTACTACACCAAAACTCCGAATTTATAGTGAGGGTTAAGGAAAATTATTTTGTATTTTAACACGCCTTCGCAGATTGAAAACTCATTTTGGACAGAAACGTGGACCTGCAATTAAATGCATGCCCTACAGGAATTGAACTTAGGTTGCTCCGATATCATGTTGAAAGACCATTCCACTGTACCAAAATTTTGAAGTTGTGGTAAGGGTTGAGGTGAATAATTATTTTGTATTTTTAACACATTTCCGATACTCTGATACCATATTTAAAGACTCTTCCACTGTATCAAAACTCCGAAATTATAGTGAAGGTTGAGAGAAATTATTTTGTATTTTAACACGATCGAAAAGAAATGTCCAAAAAAATCACGAGCCTATGTGCCTTGGGAAATGCTGATCGAATATTAAAGTTCTGATACCAATTTGTAGACAACCGACAAGCACCTTCAAGAAAGACTCATTCAAATCATGCACGGACGCTGTTATATGAGTTTTTATGCAATGGATGCAAATCCTTACCCAATACTCACATGAAATATTATGATTCCCAGTACTGTTTTCTAAGATATTGGAACAGTATATGCCAAACAAGAGAGATTAGATCCGAGAGCAGAGATGGATTGGCTAACAAGATGAGAACAATATTTACTCGAAAGTTCGTCAACTATCCATAGTTATCCACGAGTTAATGTACTATTCTTATCATCCATTAGAAGCAACGGAAAACAACAAGATGTGTTTATTATGGATTGGCTAACAATCAAAATATCTCCAGCTTGAAAGGGTTAGCTAGGTAGAAACAGTCGTGTGCTATCGAGTTACATAATATATTTTGGATTTAATATCCCTTATTCTTTTCATAATACTTCTTGGCACCAAGAAGTGAGAACTTTGCAAATCTAACATAGTATTTGTGAACCAGTCGTGTACAAGTAGAGTACCACATTGAAAATAATCGAAAAAGAGCGTCGGATTTAGAGATAAAAAGTTACAACCAAGACATAATAATATAAGCTTCTGGGCCACTTCATTCTCATCCTCTTGTGGCGGGCCTGAGTTTTATTCACTTTCGACAAAACTAATAATATATAGAGCTATAACTTGCACATAGTTATGCCACAGCACCATCACTGTAGATAGGGGTGGACCTTACGACAAGGGATCCACTAACTCTAAGTACATATTTAGATGTGAATTTTGGGGTTTTGACAATAATTTCCCCCCAGGTGAGATCTCAGCTTGCCTGATGTTGCACACATTTTTCACTCTTCTATCTAGTGGACCTAGTGCTGCATGGTTCACCAAAGTTGAGCCCCATTGATGGCAACCATGTTGTTTAGGTCTAATGGTTACTCCCTTTGACACTTCTTCTTATGAATTTAATCCCGTGAATTGGTTAACATGCGCCTCTCTCTATCTAAGAGTTGCCTTGCCCAAAAAGAGATGTTAAGAAGTATACTCTCTCTCTCTCTCTCTCTAAGTATTCCAACAAATAGAAGCTACTATGAGGGAACGGAGGCAAGACCTCCACCGAGTATCTCCCACTGAACCAAATGTTCTACTACCGACATGTCTAATGGAAGATGGAAGAAGTTAGAACATTTAACCCAGATAAGGAAAGTAAAAGTGGAAGTAAGCACCAAATGTATCGTAGTCTACATAGAATAATTGCAAAGCACAAAAATATTGGGGCTCATCCATCCTTTTCTTTGGAGGTTTAACCAAGTAAGTACATTCTGAGTTATGAGCCAAAAGAAAACCCTAACTATAAGTGAGCACTTAGCTCTCCAAATAGTGTCAATCTGAGAAAGTCTCCAGCCCCCATCAATGCAATATTGATAAGTGAATATTATAGAAAAAAATCCCGTATTATCCCATCTCTATATTGGCAGATCCTTCTCATACTCTCCTGGTGAAAAATTACTAAGTATCTACTTCATGGTAACGATCTGGGTCCTAATATTAGACGAGGTATATCTCCCAATTAAAGGCCATTTTCCATTTTTTAGGGTACCAATAATCCGAGTTACCGCTACCTCATCGATGGCCAAGAAATCTTTAATTTTATTTTGAGGTATTTCTATAAGAAATAGACATATGTGTTGTAATTAATCTCTTGTCATTTTTCATTCGAATGTTCCCACCACCATCCATACCGCAATTAACAATGTCTGAGCAAGTATTGGTTTTCTCCTAGATTTAGACTCATTCAGAACACTTGCAAATTGATTAATATCATCCTACTATGATTAAGAAAAAAGCTCATTGATTTGGTAATCTACCTCAAGTTAATATATAAAGTAAAAGTCTCAAATGGGTGTCACACAGACAGAAACATAAACTCACTAGCCAAGAAGACATCAATAAATTTGGTAATACAACACTTTATAGGTAAAAAAAAAAAAAAAAAGACATTTTTTCTATAACAAAAGACACCAAACTTTCAAAAAAGAAGGATGTAATTACAATTTAAGGTAGATCAACCTTCGTGATAGGTCTATGTTAGCGAATTTGTCGAAGGAATGTCTACGTGGAACCTCTAGATGCACAAGTTTATTAATAATTGATAGTTGTTATTTAAATGAATCCATAATGTATCTATATTTCTTATATTGAAGATGAATCCATAATGTATTTTGTGTTAATTATTCATATATGAGTATAGTCTCATATCGAATAGGACAAAAAAAATCCATGGGTTTAAATACGAAATTGGAATATTTACCTATCAGCTTAAGTTTTTTGAGTCAGACTAGTTTTCAGTTTTGTGCTAAGACCTATCATGCTCCCTAACCTGATGTTTCTCTCCAACAATAGTTTTTTTTTTATAAATAAAATGGCAAACTAATGTCCTCTGCGTTCCATTAGCAAAACGTTAATAGAACTACAATATATAGATACTAAGTTAGAAAAGTAAAAAAAAAGAGAGAGAGAGAGAGAGAGGAAAGAAAAAAAAAACTAAAACACATGGAACACACCCTTACAACACCAGCCACGGAAGTCCGAGCTTAAACCTTTACAAACTACAAAAGGAGAATGTTGGCAGTGAAAATTTCTAAGTAAATAGAGTTTTCCACAACAGAACGCGGAGCTAACTCCGCAGCTCCGCGTCTTACTATTTTAGCCTCGCGTTTGAGTAAAACGCGGAGCTATTCAATAATTCCGCGTTCTGGTTCTTTAGCTCCCCGTTTTGGCGAGATTATCTCCGCGTGAGCAGATAACCAGAATCTCAAAATTGATTGAGATTATGATTTGGACTTATCCAAACACCCAAATTAAGTCCGATCAGAACTCTAAATTAAGAGATTTAAATTAAAACTAAGATATTTGATTGGAATTCTTGATGAGAACAAATTCTATTTAGATAGAAACTCTCAAATCATCCTAAGGCTATAAATACTCTCTTGAGGAAGCCTTAGAGGATTTTTTCCGAAGAATCAGATTTTTCGAGCATCTTGGAGAGTTCAAGTTACGCATAGAGTCTTGAATTCGTGAAGAGCAGAGAAGGAAAGATCCAAAAGTCGGCTGCCATTTTCAAGAGAAGAGTTCGACGTCAGATCGTCCAAAGGAACTATATCGATAGATCCCATCGCCACACAGATCCCACATCATATTGTAAAAGAGAGCGATATACATATAAATCCTCTCGTTTGTTCTCTTTTTCTTTTGTTCACTTTCGTTGTAAATCAAGTTATTTCAATGGAAGGAAGGCAAGGAATTTCTGCTGCGAACAAACTGGCGACCACAGTGGGAGACGTCTCTTTCACCAAAAAAGAGATTGTGGTGCAATCTGACGTCGAGAGGATCGGATCCGACGTAGACATGCTGGTCGTTGAAATCGACCAGCAGAGGTACGAGGAGTACCTCTCCTCTGAATCAGGTAACCTGAACGAAACACGACACTATCGTCGCGTGCACTCTAATACCCGAGCAACGGGTAAAAATGTATCCACCGATGAACGGGGATCCTTGGAGACCGCGGCCATAGAGCCGGTGTTTGGACAGGAAATCTTAGCCGAGGATGGCCTCTCTACTGCCGAAGAAGACATGGGAACTGGATTGACCAGAACCCAACTCCGAAATAAAAATCGGAGAGCTAGGCGAAAGGCCCTCAAAGCCCGCATTGAACGCGAGGCTAACTTCATAGAACGCGAGGCTATGGTCCCTCGCAAACTGGCTCGCGTTAATCGCGAGACCAGTCATTATCGCGTTAAACGCGAAGTTACAATTTGCGTTGATCGCAAGGAAAATCTAGCGTGTGATTCTCCATGCGAGGCTATTACTGAGCTTAGCGAGAAACGCGAAGCCAGTAAGATTTGCGTTAATCGCAAAACTTCTAACATTCTCCTTAAAGCCAGCGTGTGATTCTCCACGCGAGGCTACTACTGGACTTAGCGATAAACGCGAAGCCGGTAGTACTTGCGATAAACGCAAGATTACTTACAATTGCGATAAACGTGAGAATAAAATTTCCTTAAAGCCAGCGTGCGATTTTCCACTCGAGGCTATTACTAGACTTAGCGATAAACGCGAAGCCAGTACAACTTGCGATAAACGCAAGATTTTTGACACTCGCGATAAATTCGAGGATAAAATTTCCTCACAGCCAGCGTGTGATTCTCCACGCGAGGCTAATACTGAGCTTAGCGATAAACGCGAAGCCAGTAGTACTTGCGATAAATGCAAGTTTCCCCAGCTCCGCGTAAATCGCGAAGACGATTGGCAAATTGTCGTTAATCGTAAAAATCGCGCTAGACGCGAAGTTGTGAGTTGTGTTAATCACAAGAGTAAGCCAGCATGCAAAAATTTTCTTCCACGCGGGACTAAGATTACAGAAGATAAGCTTCTGAAGAAACGCCAAGCCAGCTTAAAACGCGAGGCTAGCGTAGCAAAACGCGGAGCTATTCTTCAGGCCCGCGACACAAAACGCGAAGCTAACTTTCTGCTCCGCGCTCCAAAATGCAAAGCTAACTTTCAGCTCCGCGTAGATCAACCCGAATACAAAATCAGGGCTGATCATCACATCAATCGACCAGAACTGAACTTCAGTGATTCCAAGAAACTTCAACAGGCTTTTGGACCCTCTAAACAGTTGAATGGGTCCCTCAGCTCCATGATTAAAGTCACTGACCTCAGGGAGTATCTAACCAAGAAGAGAGGTATAGAACAAGTTCAATCTGAACCTGTCTGTCGTTGCCAGCAGCTTATGATGGCGGTATCCACTGTAATAGATAATTGTTGCTGCAACAAGAGCAGGGTATCGGTGTTCGACCGATTAACTAAATCAGACAAGAACCCTGCTAAGAAAACAAAAGCTACTCCCCGAGAAGAATGGAGAGTTGTAACTTCCAACATGGTCGGCAAGGGTAAAAAAGTCATTGAAAGAGATGATAACTCAGAATCAAGTGATAAAAAACCGCATCACTTTACCCGACTAAAATCAGGAGCTATCCCGCCTCGAAACTATAAGAAACTTATAAAAGGTTCTTATGACGACGACAGCAATAACTCGGCTATAGCTTCACCTCGTTCCTCTACATCATCTCGGCTACAAAAGTCAGCATCACATATGGTGGATAAATCTGATGACATCGATCAAAGATTTGAAGCCCAAGAAAAGATAATTCGGGAGCAACAAAGGACAATTGAAGATCTTAAAATGATGCTCGCGAAAGTGGTCGAAAATACTCAGAAGATTGTTGAGGATAACGCTAAGAAGGAAAAAGAAATCTCGTTCAACAAACCGAACGAGGAAGATAAGGAAGAAAAAGCTCACTCAATACATGAGGCCGAGGACAAATATTCTTTTCATGACCCACATGAAGAGAAAATAGAGAAGTTAAGAAGTATTAATGCACAAGAAGGAGTTGAAAGAATCAGGGGTCTCGAGACCATATCCGCCTGAATGGGATATGGTACCATACTCTCAGAAATATAAACGGCTCAAATTAGAGCCGTATGACGGGAAAGGATCTCTCAGTCAACATATTTACTACTTCTTGTCCCAAGCAGGGCATTTAATGGGCAATGACCCAATAATGACTAAGGTATTTGTAAGTACCTTGCGAGGGCCTGCCTTCACTTGGTTTATGCAGCTGCCCCCATGTACTTTAATACCTGGCTTGATGTTGAGAAACTATTTCTCGCACGTTTCTTTGAGGATGATACCAAAATTACGGTTCATTCCCTCCTTGCAACTAAACAAGGGGAACAAGAAACAATAAAAGACTTCATAGAAAGGTTCCGTGAGAAATCCGTGCATTGCAAACAGGGATGGTTCAGGAAACTCTAGTCAAGACATGTCGACATAATCTTAAGACTAACGTGCTCCTAAAAATGGGGGCCGTAGAGTTTAAGACGTGGAGAGATTTGCTCAAGTAAGGAGAGCAAGCTGAGGACTTAATCCGTCGAGTTAAAGAGTCTCGTGGATCGAGAAACACTGGGAATAATAGGCCGTACACCCAAAATAACAATAATAAAAATAAGGGAAAAGCGGTGATGGTATCAGAAGTCGCTCCACAAAAGACGAATCCTCCAGACTCGAAGCCCCAAAATTAGAAGGGCACGAGACAAAATAGGCCTCAGCAAGAGAGGACCTATACTTTTAAAGCGAAACAGATGCCTACACTCATCCACCTGCTTCTCAGAAAGGGAATGTTGAAACTTCCGGAGAATAGAAAACCGGAGGACGCTGGTAAAACCAACGACCCCAACTATTGCCTCTACCACAGGAATGTCGGACACCCTACTAGGGATTGTTACCCTCTAAAGAACAGAATCCAAGTACTGATAGAAACTGAAGTTCTGACGCTAAAAGAGGAATAAAAGAAGGTCACTGCCAACATGAAAACCCTAGTGGTTGGAACCTATGAGTTCCCCGCAGGGGTGACCCCAATACCAAAGGGGAAGCTGGTTACAAAAAACCATGACCCGCACAATAAGGCTCAAGAAGGACTTGTCCCCGTAACAACTCAAAAGGGGAAATCATATGGGTCCACCCTGATTTACTACAGGATGAACAGTGGACTACCGCAGGGGGTCAGAAGAAAAATCAGAGTAGCAATACTATTTTCACGAAAATAAAAGATGAATACATAATTGCAGGGGCATTTACAGACTCTGAAGAGGAGCCCGAAGCTATGGCCACTCATCAGGATGGGGCAGGCCCTTTCGGCACTCGATCTGGAAAAACATATCTCAAGTACTACACCAGAGTAGACCCGAAAGGTATATATGCGGAACTCGCGAAACCTGCAAAACAGAAAGAACTTCTCTTCCAGAAAAATCCTGGAAAAGATGAAGGAGTCAAAGACGCTATCTTCAAATTTGATATAATAGCTCAGCTGGCAAATATTCCAGCTCGAGTCACACTTTACGAGTTGTTACGGTTGTCGAAATCAACTCGTGAGGCATTGAGAGAGGCCTTGGCAGATTCTGAGTCATTCCTAGCTTAGATTGTCGAGCCGGCCGACGAAGAACAGGACTCTTGCTCCTGCTGTCATCAAGTGAGGAGGCAGATCCCACATATTATCTTCTCTCCAGAAGAATGCAGGTAAGAAATATAAAGCACAACAGGCCTCTATATTTCACCGGGTATATCGGATCCACGAAAGTGGATCGCATCCAGATTGACCCAGGGTCTGCACTAAGCGTCATTCCCAGAAGGTTGATGCAGCTATTGGAAATTTCTCCCCATCGCCTGACGCCAACCAATACTACAATATATGGGTTCAATTCCAATGATAGCTGTCCCCTTGGAAAGATCCGACTCCGGTGTCAAATTGAGGATTTGAGGACGGAGGTCACATGCTACGTCATTGACGCAGACACTTCCTATAACATCTTACTGGGATGGCCTTAGATCCACGCCTATATGATAGTCCCGTCGACTCTCCACCAGTGTATGAAATACTGTGATGAATAAGGAGAAGTCCGGACACTAGTTGCAGATAGGCAACCATTTAAAGGGCTGAAAAACTACTTCACGGATGCTTTACTCTACAAGCCAGCCCATGAAGTCTCCGACAACAACCTCAACAAGCCTCAAAAGTTTGACGAGAGCGGCAACGAGGCAGATACGGAGTACGAGTCTCCCGAAGAGAACGATGGGGGTGATTATGAAATCAATCCTCACATAGATTTTAATTTGAATTTTGATAATAATGTAGCTGATATAGTAGAGGATGAGTGGATTATCAATAAAAACATAAAGTTAGTCTACGAGCCTGCTGTAGCTACTGAATCTGAACCTTCTTGTACTTCCACCGAAGTGGATGGCCTATCCGAACTTGAAGTTCTGGCGGCATAACATTTGCCACTCAGTTCATCCCTCCTCTCTCAATCAAAAATAACTAAGGGACAAGGTCACTTCTTCGAAGTGCCTCCTCGACAGAGATCCAAAAGCCGATCTGTTCGGTAGAGTAATTACGTCACCTCGACAAAGACAAAGCAGTGAAAGTGATGAACAAACATCATCTCAATTTCACTTATATGAACAGAAATCCCGGTAAATGATGGAGAAAATGGGTTATAATTTTACCCAGAAACCGGGTTTAAACTTTGGAAAAGGGCGATGGAATCTCATACCCTCATTTAGACCGAGAGGAAAGAGCCCAGACTATTATCAAAAGACTCGCAGGGGGTTGGGCTATGTATATACTCCTTCCTCACCACCATGCCAATATGAGGAAAGATCTTCGTCCGATGAGGATTTAAACCCGATTGATCCGGACTCTGATCTAAGTACTGGCGCTTTGTTTCAATCCTTGACAGCCAATATGCTTTCAGCAGCACCAGAAAGCGACGAGGAACCTATTGATGTTCAAGATGATTCCTGGGCTATGTATATGGACACTCTTTGGGATGTCCGCTTTGAACAGCGTGACCCGCCCACAGAAGATAAGCTAGTACAGGTCAACATGGGAATGGACGAAAATCCGAAGCCCATCTTCATAAGCGACATGCTAACTCCCTTAGAAAAAGAAGAATTTATATCTCTTATCAAGGAGTATATAGACGTATTCGCATGGAGCTATGAAGACATGCCCGGGCTTGACCCTCAAGTTGCCATGCATCGGTTAAATATTAAAGAAGACGCCAAACCAGTTAAACAACAACAAAGGCATTTTCGACCGGAATTGATGGAGGCAATAGTTGCAGAGGTCAATAAGTTTATAAAATCTGGATTCATCCGTGAAGAGCAACATACTGATTGGGTAGCTAACATAGTGCCGGTTCGTAAGAAGAACGGCAAAATCCGGATATGCATCGATTTTCGAGATCTGAACGCTGCATGTCCTAAGGATGAATTTCCACTCCCCATCACCGATGTGATGATTGATAATACTTGCGGTTATGAGAGGATGACCTTTATGGATGGCTTCTCAGGCTATAACCAGATTAAAATGCATTCAGATGATGAAAAACACACGGCTTTCAGAACGCCGCTGGGGGTATACTGTTATACGGTGATGCCTTTCGGATTGAAGAACGCCGGTGCCATCTACCAACGTGCGATGAGCGTCATATTCAAAAAATACCTGCGCAAAACGGTGGAGTGCTATGTGGATGACTTAGCAGTCAAAAGCAGGAACAAAGAAGATCATCTGCATAACCTAAGGACAATCTTCAATCTTATGCGAAAATACCATCTGAAGATGAATCCCACTAAGTCTTTTATGGGGGTGTCCAGCGAAAAATTCCTTGGGTTTATAATAACCTCAAAAGGAATTTTCCTTGACCCCAAAAAGGTGAAAGCGATTAGTGAAATGCCACCGCCCCGCAATCTTAAGGAATTAAGGGGGTTATAAAGAAAGTTAGCCTATATCCGACGCTTCATCTCCAATCTATCAGGGCGATGCCAACTGTTCTCTAGACTCATGAAAAAGGGGGTTTCTTTCGTATGGGATGAGGCATGTCAACAGGCGTTTGACGATCTCAAAGAATACCTTACCAAACCTCCTGTTCTTATGGCACCGGTCCCTGAACATCCATTCCTTAGATATGTAAGGGCCATGGATAATGCGTTAGGAGCATTACTTGCTCAGTATAATGAGCATGGCCATGAACACGCTCTCTATTACTTAAGCATAACAATGATCGGGGCTGAACAGCGGTATACCCTGATTGAAAAAGAATGTTTAGCCCTAGTGTTCGCCGTTCAAAAAATGCGACACTATCTTTCAGGGCAAACAATTCATGTCATATCACGGGTCAATCCCTTGAAAATCCTGATGACAAAACCAGGATCCTTAAACGACCGATTAGGAAAATGGGCATTGCTACTATCGCCATATGATATACACTTCGTCCCTCAAAAAGCCATAAAGGGACAGGCGATTGCCGATTTCCTAGCAGATCATCCAATCTGGTCCAATTCCAAACAGAAGTCAGAGGTCAACACAATTAGCAAAGAACAACCATGGCAAATGTTCTTTGATGGTACTGCCAGACGGTCCGCTGTTGGAGTGGGGGTTGTGCTGATATCCCCACATAAACACATACTGCCTAACGGTTACTCATTAACAGAACCGTGCACGAATAATGTGGCGGAATACAACGCACTCATTATCGGCTTAAAAATGGCTCTGCAACTGGGGGTGAACTATCTAGAGGCATATGGAGACTCTAAGCTCATCGTTAACCAGATAACGGGTAAGTATGAAGTCAGATATGAAGCCCTCATCCCTTATCATCAGCTAGCCATTGAGCTAGCAGGATATTTTGAACAGTTTTATATCTATCATATATCTCGGAATGAGAACGTCTATGCAGATGCTCTTGCCGCACTAGCTGCAACGTTAGCAATTCCGCCGGGTGAAGTTAAAAGCATCACCATTGGTAGCAGAGAACTCCTTCATCTAGACACGGTATTCCAAACCAAAGAAGTGTGCCAGACAGACTTAACTCTGGAACCCCGTGATTGGCGATTTTCATTTATAGATTACGCCCTATATGGGATACTGCCAGAGGATCCAAAGGAAGCCACCTCGATAAAGAGGAAGGCCCCGAGATTTTACTTTGATCGTACACTTCAAACTTTATATAGAAAGTCAAGTGATGGTCTGCTGCTACGCTGCATATCAAAAGCAGAAGCAGATAAAGTGCTGAGAGAAACACATGATGGAGTATGTGGAGCTCATCAGCCTGGTCCAAAACTTGGGGACCACATAAGAAGGCTAGGATACTACTGGCCAAAGATGATTACAGAGGCAATGGCATACGCTAAACGGTGCCATGCATGCCAAGTACATGCTAATTTTATTCATCAACCCCCGGAATATTTTCACACTACTGTTGCTAGCTGGCCATTTGAGGCATGGCAGATGGATATTGTGGGGCCAATAACTCCCCCGTCATCCAGAGGACATCGGTTTATTTTTGCAATAACCGATTATTTTTCAAGATGGGCCGAAGCCGTGCCCATGAGAGAGGTGAAAATGACAAATGTGATTAAGTTCATTAAGCATCATGTCATTTACCGTTTTAGCGTCCCCCGAAGGATCGTTCATGATAATGGACCACAATTCATCAGCCAAAGGTTCTCAAGATTCTGTGATAAGTTCAGAATCAAAAATATTGCTTCAACGCCATATAACCCCGCGGCAAATGGGTTAGCCGAAACTTTCAACAAGACGATCATTAAACTCCTTCGGAAGTTTGTCTCTTCCAGCAAACGAGACTGGGATGAAAAGTTAGGAGAGTGCTTGTGGGCTTGTCGCACCACCGTTCGCACCCCAACAAAAGCTACCCCGTTCTCCTTGGTTTATGGAAGTGAGGCCGTCTTGCCTCTCGAAATCCAGATACCATCGTTAAGAGTGGCCTTAGCCACAAAGATGACGACAAAAGAGCGCCATCAACAGAGATTGTAAGAACTAGAGGCGTTAGATGAAAAACGTCTCAGGGCTTAACAACAAATTGAGTTGTATCAAGCCCGAATCTCGCAAATGTTCAATAAGAACGTTAAACCGAGGACCTTTAAATAAGGAGACTTGGTCCTGGCTATTAAAAGGCCAATGATTCTAACCCACAAGACTAAGGGTAAATTCCAACCCAAGTGGGAAGGACCGTTTATTGTGGAGACGATATACTCTAGTGGAGCCTATCGCTTAATGAAGCAGAATGGCGATAGAATAATGATGCCGATCAATAGCAAATTTCTAAAGAAATACTATGCCTAAAATGAACCGGAATGATGATAGAGTAACTATCACATCTTATTCAGATCCCTAGGAGTATAACCATCCACCAGTTCAAGTTACGCACATGAGCACTTGGACTAGGCATGCGCAATTAGGCGCCTCTGCCGAAATCTGGTGATTCTGACCCGATCATCTTGGTTTGTGCAGTTCAGTTACGCATGAGAGCCTTGAACCGCCTCCACTTCTTCAAGTTACGCAAATGAGCACTTGAACTTCTTGATCAAACTCTAGGCATGCGCAGTTAGGCGGCTCTACCGAAATCTGGTGATTCTGGCCCGATCATCTTGGTTTGTGAAGTTCAAGTTATGCATGAGAGCCTTGAACCACCTCCACTTGTTCAAGTTACGCAAATGAGCACTTGAACTTCTTGATCAAACTCTAGGCATGCGCAGTTAGGCGCCTCTGCCGAAATCTGGTGATCCTGACCCGATCATCTTTGTTTGTGCAGTTCAAGTTACGCATGAGAGCATTGAACCACCTCCAATCAAACTCTTGGCATGCACAATTAGGCGCCTCTGCCGAAATCTGGTGATCCTGACCCGATCACCTCGGTATTAGCAGTCTAAGTTACGCAAATGAGCCTTGGACTGTTTTACCTAAACAAATGAACTATTTTGTTGACAAGTTATTTGTTGTGCAAGTAAATTTTCTATCCAAAAGATAAAAGAATCAAAAGATTTCCTTTGATCATCAATCAAAAAAAAAAGAATGAAGTTACAAAGGAATTCAAAAAATCAGTAAAGCTCTCTCTTCTATTACAAGTTCTTATTACAAAAGGAATAAAAGAATAGAATGAAAGAAAATTATGGATCTCCTAGGAGCCTCAACTTATTCATCGTCTCGTCAATTACCCGACGACGAGTCTCCTCCACGGAGTGTTGAGCCTGCCGGCGTAAATCATCATCGTTTATTGCCAGTTGCTGGACCAACCGCTGACGAGATTCTTCAATAGTATGGTTCCTCATTATGCCTTCTTGTTCGAGCTGTCCTTGTTGAAGGATCAGCTCTTCCCATTTCTTAACGGATCCCCTAACCGAGACTCGCTGGCTTCCAGAATAGCTCGAGCCTTAGCAATAGTCTCTCTGGCTCTAAGGATGGCGGCCTGACTCCCCTCAATCTCGAAGTCCACTATCTCTAACCCCCTGAGGATTGATTCCTGACTGGCTCGTAGTTCTGCCAACTCTCAAGACCAGACTTCCTCTTGGCGCCTCAGTTCCTCTTGACGAGCCACTAACTCTGCCCGTAGCCACGCCGACTCGATCTCAGTGATCGCTTCCACATCCGCTTGGCGAGCCGTGTTTAGTGTATTCACCTGATCTTCCAAAGCTTCAAGGTGGGCCCGGTCGGGAGCTACTCGGTCACGTCCCCCAATCCTTTCAATATTATCCAGATAGCTGGACAACATTGGACGTCCAAGATTAAAGAAATCTCTTCCGTCCAGGATCATTCCGATACACCTCCTTAGTAGCCGCAAAAAGTCATTTACACTGTGGTTGAAGAATTCTTCGAGAGGTCCACAGTGTCTGTGTTTAAAGCAGGCAGCGCCAAGGAAGATGTCGCTGGGGGAAGAGTGGCGTTCGTTGGAGTCGAGGAAGAAGAAGCCCGTCCCTGTACCAGACTCATGACATGCGGGGCCAGTAAAGCCAATATGGACTTGGCAGAACTGGAAACCCGAGGAGAAGTATCACTGGTACAGATCATTCAAGTAGCACCACCAGCAGGAGTAGACGATGGAGTGTTTTCACCCGAAGCTCCTCCTGTGGCAGAAGTGGCTTCGAATGAGAACTTCAGATTTTCTTCATCTCCCGCTGGTAGAAGACTTGGAGCTGGAGGGTCGCAGGTGTCTCGATAGCCATAATGGTAGAAGGCGTTAATATTGCTGGATGAGGAGCAGAGGGCACACTAACTACTACCGGAAAAGTTTCCTTGGACCAGACCGTTGGTGTCGCAGATGGCAGACTTGGGGATGGGAGAGCCTCTCTTGCTGCGGCCGTAATGACAACTTCTGTTCTGTCATCACTCTCTAGTTCATTAATGGGAGGAATCGATGAAAGAACTGAGCATGTGGCCGGCGTGAAGTAATCGACATCGAACTCATTTGCAGAACTACCCAAATCACCCACCGAGCCAGTTGTGCGAGAATAATCCACCTTTTCCTCAGACTCCCCCTGGTAGTCGAATGCATCGGTGAGTGGGGTTGACCACCTGTATTTCAGAAAGCAAATAAAGAGTGTTACATATAATGATGAAATGAATAATGAACAGAAGATAGAATATAAAAACCATACCTGGAGATACAAGTCCAGTTGTCGGACTTGAAGGGGGAGCCATCGCTGTTTCCAGAAGCACACCAGTTTCGCTACCCAGAGGTTGCGTCGCGGAGTGGTCGACAGATTCTGCGGTTAGGGGAGCCGGGACCTCAGTAGCATGATGAATATCATATATTGTATTTTTCCTCTCATACTTTATCTATTTTTGTATATAAATAAATGCTACTCGGGTATTTTTAGTGTCTTTTGCAGGTAATCCGAATTATACAAGGAGAAGGCATGAAATCAGAGTTGGAGTCGGAAATCAGAGTCCGAAAAGTTACTAAAGTGGGCAAGACTACGAGACTATGATGCTGTAGAGACTCAAAGTCAAATAAAGTCAGGAATATTAAATCTAGAAGACAAGGGTTACATGTGTACAAAATTTCATGAATTTATCTCAAATTTGCGCCGCTATTTAGCTGTTTTCACCGCCATTTAGCGGTCCAATGTGGGTCCCATGTGCCGAGAGTTTTCCTGTGGCTTCGCGGTAATTGTTTCACTTTTCAGTTCTGCTAGAAATAGAGTTTGGTTTCTGAGGCCTATTTAGAGGCCGACCCTTGTATTGTGACGGTATCTGGAATTTTTGTATTCGATTTTTCTCTTCAATAAAGTTGGGGTTTTTGTTGAAGGTCGACGGCCACAACACCGTGTCCAGAGGTAACCCATTGTTCTTGAGATTCTTATTTTCTTTCTGCATAGATTTGATTGCTTTTTAAATTAGGGTTTACTGCTTTCTAGATTAGGGTTTACCGCTTTCTAGATTAGGGTTTATCATTCTATGAATAAAAAGTTGATCTTTCTTAGTAAAAATCATGAGTAGCTAATTAGATCAGCTCTAGGAGGTAGATGAAGCTAAGATCCACCATGTAATTATTTTCTAATATTTTTCTTCTTAAATAAAATTAATAAAGCCATGATTTCTCAAATGAAAGATTAAAATACAAGGACCCGAAGTTTAGAACTTTGATAGGTTATACTTGAATTAGGATTCTTGATAATCTATGCTTAGTTAGGGATTGGGGTTGCTGGTTTTGTCTTTTTATTTGAATTATCTAAAAGATTTAGTTTATTTTTATAAGAAGTAGCATCTTTTGATGAGCTATACTTGCACAACACTTGATAGCTCATGCTTAGGGCACTTTAAGTAAAAATTAAACTAAAAAGATCGAATTTATAATGTACTGAAAATATTTTTAAATTAGGGTTTACTGCTTTCTAGATTAGGGTTTACCGCTTTTTAGATTAGGGTTTATCATCTATGAATAAAAAGTTGATCTTCCTTAGTAAAAATCATGAGTAGCTAATTAGATCAGCTCTAGGATGTAGATGAAGCTAAGATCCACCATGTAATTATTTTCTAATATTTTTCTTCTTAAATAAAAATTAATAAAAACAGGATTTTTCAATAAAAAGATTAAAATCTAAGGACTCGAAGATTAGGACTTTGATAGATTATACTTGAATTAGGTTTCTTGATAATCTATACTTAGTTAGGATTTGGGGTTGCTGGTTTTATCTTTTTCTTTGAATTATCTAAGAGATTTAGTTTGTTTTTATAAGAAGTAGCATCTTTGATGAGTTATACTTGCACAACACTTGATAGCTCATGCTTAGGTCACTTTAAGTAAGAATTAAACTAAAAAAATTGAATTTTTATGATAGCAGAAAATAGTAGAAGTAAGAACATGGCTGAAAATTAGTGGATTCTATATCCTAGGCTACTTAGATTAATCCGACCTCAATCTAGAACCTTTGGTTAGTCCGTTGAACTATAGAGAAAGTAAGAACGCAGAAACACCTTAGATCCTTGTGAGACGACCTGTACAGCGCTACAACGATACTGTGTGCTTGCAGTAAATATAACACATCAAGTTTTTGGCGCCGTTGCCGGGGATCGACGATATTTTTCTTACTTTTTCTGACATTGTACGGGATTAACAGTGTGTGTTGAGTATACAGAGATATTAAAGTCTAGATACAGGAAAATAAACAGAGCTAGATAAGGATTTATAATGTACTGAATAAATTTTAGAACCTTGTTCCCTGTTTGGACCGTCCTTTAGCGGTAAAAACCGCTATTTAGCGGCACTTTTGGAATAAAACTCCACAAATGTTTCCTATTATCTGTATTTGTTGTCTCTGATTCTGTAAATAAATTCAAAAAAAATAATTAAAAAATATTATACAGTAGGAATCACATTTTTATTTGATCATATCTATTCTACCGTTTTTCTCTCCATTATACCCCACTTCTTGCATTAGTTTAGGAAACTCACGCATACACTCACGGTCGTTGGTTCATGCCACATTGGACCCGTGATTAATTTGGTCGACTTGTGAGATCAGATTTGTTCATGGGAGTCAAGATGGACCAACCGATCCCGATCCTTCCGGATCGATGTTACCCGTTGCGCACATTACTTCCATCATGCATAAAACTTCAACACGCAGCAGGTAATCACTATGAATTGAAGCCACAGTACATCAGTATGCTTCCTAAATTCACTGGTTCTGATTCATAGGACGCATATCTCTTTATCAGTGAATTTCAGGAAGTATGCGTGATGATAAAACTGCAACACTTATCGGAGGACGCAATTAAGCTCCGCTTCATCCCCTTTACACTCAAGGATAATGCCAAGAAGTGGTTGTATAGTATGCCTACTAATTCAATCACTACTTGGGATGAATTCGTTGCAGTATTTCTCAAGAAGTATTATCCCACGCATAAGACGATAAGGATTAGAAATCAAATCAATCAATTCCGTCAAGTGTCGGGAGAACCCTTCTGGAAATACTTAGAACGGTTCAAAGATCTTTTAGCTCAGTGCCCCCACCATGCGATAGAAAAGTAGCGGTTGTGTCAAATCGTGTACGAAGGACTCGATTACACATCCAAAACTCTTCTTGAATCCATGTGTCAGGTGGAGTTCATGAGGAAAAACGAGGATGAAGCATGGGACTTTCTTGAGGACCTATCGTGGAAGACTATGCAGTAGGAGAGTCCCACTGAGAAGCCCAGTGCATCAACTTCTGCACATAAGGGTGGGATTCATAGCGCCGACAGCTCTATAGCTGCCAAAACTAAGATCGCCGCCCTTATGAGGAGAATTGAGGCATTGGAGACTCCTAGTGCTCCACCGGTGGGTCAGGTAAATCAAATTCAAGTTTCCACATGCTTTAATTGGGGAACTCCAAAGCATGTTATGGAGGAGTGTCCATTATTAATGAATTCCATGGGTCCCATACTTGAACAGGCTAACGCCTTGTATCAAAAACCCATGAACAATCCTTACGCTCCTGCATACAATTCTGGCTGGAGGAACCATCCGAATCTCTCATGGGGTCAAGGGCAATATCAGGGAGTCCCTAACCCTAACATACAACCTTCAGCCACTGGTCAGTTCCCAAGACCAAATGCGGGTGCCTACCAACACCCAAACGCTTCAAATTATGGGAACAACCAGAATAGGCCACCTGTACAAAACCACTCATATTCACAACAGGGGTCTAATAATGAACAAGAAAAGCGACTTCAGTCACTTGAGAAGCACGTTGAAAATCTTCTCAAGTCTCAGTCCAACCTTGACACATACATGTGTTGGCAGTGAAAATTTCTGAATAAAAAGAGTTTTCCACAACAGAACGCGGAGCTAATCCATAGCTCTGCGTCTGACTATTTTTAGCTTCGCGTTTGAGTAAACGCGGAGATGTTCTATAGCTCCGCGCACTGGTTATTTAGCACCGCGTTTTGATGCGATTAAAAGCTCCGCGTGAGTAGATAACCAGAATCTCAAGTTGATTGAGATTATGATTTGGATTTATCCAAATACCAAATCAAATCCAATCAGAATTCTAAATCAAGAGATTTAAATCAATATTAGATATTTGATTGGAATCCCTGATAATGACGAGTTCTATTTAGATAGAAACTCTTGCATTAACCTGGGGCTATAAATACCTTCCTGGTGAAACCCTAGGGATCTTCTTTTCGGCAATTGAGATATTTTTCTGAAATCTTGGAGAATTCGAGTTACGCACAGAGCCTTGAGTTCGTGAAGATCAGAGAAAATCACCATCTTCTTTCTAGAGTTCTTGAGAAGTTCGAGTTACGCGAGAGAGCCTTGAACAAATCAAAACCAAAGAAGATCGTCTATAGTCGGCCGATATCTTCAAGAGAGAAGATTTTAACGTACCGATCGTCAAAAGGAGCTGCTTGACAGATCCCATCGCCACAGATCCCACAATATTGTAAAAGAGAGATTGAAAATATAAAATCCTCTCGTTTGTTCTCTTTATATCTTGTTCACTTCTATTGTAATTCAAGCTTATTCAATGGAAGGAAGCGAAGGAAGTTCTGCTGCGAACAAACTGGCGACCACAGTGGGAGCCATCTCTTTCACTGATGAAGAGATAGTGGCGCAATCGGACGTTGACTTGATCAGATCCGAAGTAGACACGCTGGTCATTGAAATCGACTAGCAGAAGTACGAGGAGTTCCTCTCCTCTGGATCAGGTGACTTGGATGAGACACGGCACTATCGTCGCATGTACTCCAATGCCCGAGTGACGGATAGAAAGGTATCCACCGAGAGATGGGTATCCTTGGAGACTGCGGCTATAGAGCCGGAGTTCACACAAGAAATCCTAGCCGAGGATGAGCTTCCGACTGCCGAAGAAAACCTAGGGACTGGACTAACCAGAACCCAACTCCGGAACAGGAACCGGAGAGCGAGGCGTAGAACCCTCAAAGCCCGCCTTGGACACGGAGCTAACTCTATAGGACGCGAGGCTATGGTCCCTCGCAAACTGGCTCGCGCTACCCGCGAGACCAGTCTCTACCGCGTTAAACGTGAAGATACAACTTGCCTTAAAAGCAAGGAAAAGCTAGCGTGTGATTTTCCACGCGAGGCTATTACTGAGCCTAGCGAGAGACGCGAAGCCAGTAAGGGTTGCGCTGGTCGCAGAATACCCAACACTCGCGAGAAACGCGAGTATAAAAATTCTTCAAAGCCAGCGTGTGATTTTCCACGCGAGGCTATTACTGAGCCTAGCGAGAGACGCGAAGCCAGTGAGGGTTGCGCTAGTTGCAGAATACCCAACACTCGCGAGAGACGCGAGTATAAAAATTTTTCAAAGCCAGCGTGTGATTTTCCACGCGAGGCTATTACTGAGCCTAGCGAGAGACGCGAAGCCAGTGAGGGTTGCGCTAGTCGCAGAATACCCAACACTCGCAAGAGACGCGAGTATAAAAATTCTTCAAAGCCAGCGTGTGATTTTCCACACGAGGCTATTACTAAGCCTAGCGAGAGACGCGAGTATAAAAATTCTTTAAAGCCAGCGTGTGATTCTCCACGTGAGGCTATTACTGAGCCTAGCAAGAGACGCAAAGCCAGTGAGGGTTGCGCTAGTCGCAGAATACCCGACACTCGCGAGAGACGCGAGTATAAAAATTCTTCAAAGTCAGCGTGTGATCCTCCACGCGAGGCTGATACTGAGCTAAGCGAGAGACGTGAGGCCAGTAATACTCGCAATAAATGCAAGACTTCTGATACCTGCGAGGAACGCGAGGACGATTGGCAAATAGTTGTCAGTCGTAAAAATCGTGCTCGGCGTGAAGCTATGATCTGCGTTAATCGTAAAGATAAGCCAGCGTGTAAGACCTTCCCTTCACGCGGGGCTATTATTCCAGAAGCTAAACTTCTAAAGACATACCAAGCCAGCGAGAGACGCAAGGCTAGTGTGGATAAGCGCGGAGCTATTCTTCAGGCCCGCAATGTGAAACGCGAGGCTATTCCTAAGCCACGCGAGGATCGGTCCAACCCCAGAGTCAGGGTTGATCAGACAAAGAAGCTTCAGTGGGTTCCCAGATCTTCTCAAGAGTTGAATGGACTCTTGACTCTATGACTAAAGGCGCTGATCTCAGGGAATATCTCTCTAAGAAAAGAGGCATAGACCAACTTCAGATTGAGCCTGTCTGTCATTGCCAGCAACTTATGACAGCGGTATCAGCCGTGATGGACAACTGTGGCTGCAGCAAGAACAGGATATCTGTGTTCGACCAATTAAACGAGTCAAACTAGAATCCTGCTAAGAAGACAAGAACCACTTCCCTGAAGCAAGGGAGAGCTGTAACCTCCAACATGGTAGGAAAAGGGAAGAAAATTACAGAGACGGATGATAATTCAGAATCGAGCGATGAAAAACCTCATCATGTTACTCGACTAAAGTCAGGAGCCGTCCTGCCTCGAAATTATAAGAGGCTCGCAGGGGGTTTTTACGATGAGGACAGCGATAATTCAGCTATAGCCTCACCTCGTTCCTCTGCATCGTCTCGACTACAGAAGTCAGCATCTCACATGGCAGATAAATCTGATGATATCAATCAGAGATTTGAAGCTCAAGAAAGAATGATTCGAGAGCAGCAAAAGATGATTGAAGGTCTTAAAGTCATGCTATCGAGATTTGTTGAAGATAATACCAAAAAGGGCAAGGAAAATCCAAATGAAGAAGAACAGGAGGAGAAAGCCCACTCGATGCATGAGGAAGAAAATAGATTTTCTTTCCATGATCCGCATGAAGAAAAGCTTGAAAAATTACAGAATCAACTCGAAGTTTTGATGCGTAAAAAGGAGTTGAAAGAATCAGGGGTCTCAAGACCGTATCCTCCTGAATGGGATATGATACCATACCCACAGAAGTATAAACCGCTCAAGTTAGAGCCTTATGACGGGAAGGGATCGCCCAGTCAGCACATCTATTATTTCTTGTCCCAAGCAGGACATCTGTTGGGTAATGACCCAATTATGACAAAAGTATTCGCGAGTACTTTGCAAGGGCCTGCCTTTACTTGGTTCATGCAGTTGCCCCCAGGATCTATTAATGCCTGGTTTGATGTCGAGAAATTATTTCTCTCATGATTCTTTGAGGATGATACCGAGATTACGGTTCATTCCCTCCTTGCAACTAGTCAAGGAGAACAAGAAACGGTTAAAGATTTCATAGAAAAGTTCCGAGAGAAGTCCGTACATTGCAAACATGGAATGATCCAGGAAACTCTAGTAGAGACCTGTCGACACAATCTTAAGACCAATGTGCTCCTCAAAATGGGGGCCGTAGAGTCCAAAACGTGGAGGGACCTGCTCAAACAAGGAGAGCAAGCTGAAGACTTGATTCGCCGAGTTGAAGAGTCTCGCGGGCCAAGAAATGCTGGGGGTAATAAGTCATATACCCAAAACAACAGCAATAAGAATAAAGGGAAAGCAGCGATGTCGTCAGAAACTGCTCCTCAGAAAACCAGTCCTCCGCCAGAGCCGAAGTTTCAAGGTCAGCGAGGGTCAAGGCAAATTAGACCGCAGCAAGAAAGGAATTACACTTTCAAAGCTGAACAGACACCTGTCCTCTTTCACTTGCTCCAGAAAAAGGGAATGCTAAAACTTCCGGAGAATAAGAAGCCAGAAGACGCTGGTAAGACTAAAGATCCCAACTACTGTCTCTATCACCGGAATATTGGGCACCCTACCTGGGATTGTTTTCCCCTTAAGAACATAATCCAAGCACTAATAGAAGCTGGGGTTCTGACGCTTAAGGAAGAGCAGAAGAAGGTCACTGTCAATATGGCAACCATAGTGGTTGGAACCCACGAGTTCCCCGCAGGAGTGACCCCAATCCCAAAGGGTGAGACAGTTACAAAGAATCTTGATCCTTACAACAAAGCCCAAGAAGGACTTGTCCCTGTAACGACCCAAAGAGGGGAAGTTATGTGGGTTCACCCCGATTTGATAAAAGACGAGCAGTGGACAAACACAGGGGGTCACAAGAAAAAGCGGACTAGCAATGCTATCTCCTCGGAAATAAAGGATGAATATATTGCTGGAATACCCACAGACTCTGAAGAGGAGCCCGAAGCCATGGCCACTCATCAAGATGGGGCAGGCCCTTCCGGCACTCATTCTGGGAAAACATATCTTAGAGACTACACCAGAGTAGATCCGAAGGATATATATGCGGAAACTACTAATCCTGCAAAGCAAAAAAGGTGTTCGTTTCCAGAAGAATCCGCAAAGAGATGAAGGAGTTAAGAATACCTCTTTCCAATTTGATATCATAACTCAGTTGGCAAATATTCCAGCTCGAGTAACGCTATACGAGTTGTTACGATTGTCAAAATCAACTCGTGAGGCGTTAAGGGAAGCTTTGGCAGACTCTGAGTCATTCCTAACTCAGATTGTCGAGCCGGCTAATGAAGAACAGGATTCTTGCCCCCGCTGTCATCAAGTGAGGAGGCAGGTCCCACAAATAGTTTTCTCTCCAGAAGACATGCAGGTAAGGAATATAAAGCACAACAGGCCTTTATATTTCACCGGATATGTCGGATCCACAAAAGTGGACCGAATTCAAATTGATCTAGGCTCTGCACTAAGTGTCGTACCCAGAAGGTTGATGCAGCTGCTAGGGATCTCCCTCCATCGTCTGACACCAACCAACACGTCAATATATGGGTTCAACGCCAATAATAGCAGCCCCCTCGGGAAAATTCGACTCCGATGCCAAATTGGAGATCTAAAAACGGAGGTTACATGCTATGTTATTGATGCAGATACCTCCTACAATATTCTACTGGGACGACCTTGGATCCATGCTTACATGATCGTCCCGTCGACTCTTCACCAATGCATGAAATATTGCAATGAGGAAGGAGAAGTCCGAACACTAATTGCAGATAAGCAACCTTTCAAAAGACTGGAGAATTACTTCATAGATGCTTCACTCTACAAACCAGCTCATGAAATCTCTAATGATGATCCTGGCAAGCCTCAAAACCCTGATGAAAGTGGTAACGAGGCAAACACGGAGTATGAACCTTTTGAAGAGGATGATGGGGGTGATTATAAAATTAACCCCAACCTAGATTTTACTCTTAGTTTTGATAATATAGTGGATGTAATAGAGAGTGAATGGGTTATTAATGAAAATGTAAAATTAGTCTACGAGTATGCTGTAGCTACTGAGTCTGAACCCTCTTGTATTTCCACTGAAGTGGATGCCTATCCGAACTTGAAGTTCTGGCGGCATATCATTTGCCACTTAAGTCATCCCTCCTCTCCCAGTCTAAAATAGCTAAAGAAAAAGGTCACTACTTTGAAGTGCCTCCTCGGAGAGAATCCCAAAAGCTGATTATGTTCGGCAAGGTAATTACGTCACCTCGGCGAAAACAAAGCAGTGAAAGTGATGAGCAAACATCACCCCAATTTCATATGTATGAACAAAGATCCCGACAGATGATGGAAAAGATGGGATACAATTTTACCCAGAAGCCAGGATTAAACTTTGGAAAAGGGCGACGGAATCTTATACCCTCGTTCAGACCAAGAGGAAAGAGCCCTGATTATTATCAGAAGACTCGCAGGGGGTTGGGTTATGTATCTACCCCACCTTCTTCACCATTAAAAGATGAAGAGAGTTCTTTGGCCAAAGAAGAAACATCTTCACCCAATCATGATTCGGATGTAAGTACCGGTGCTTGGTTTCAATCTTTGACCGTCAATATGGTTTCATCCGCGCCAGAAAGCGACGAGGAACCAATTGACGTCCAAGATGACGCTTGGGCCAGGCATATGGACACTCTCTGGGATGTCCGCTTTGAACAGCGTGACCCGCCCACAGAAGACAAATTAATACAAATTAACATGGGAACAGAAGAAAATCTGAAACCCATTTTCATAAGCGACACACTAACTCCTTTAGAGAAGAAGGAACTTATATCTCTTATCAAAGAGTATATAGATGTGTTCGCATGGAGTTATGAAGATATGCCTGGGCTTGACCCTCAAATTGCCACACATCGGTTAAATATAAAAGAAGATGTTAAATCTGTTAAACAACAACAGAGGCGTTTTCGACCGGAGTTGATGGAGGCAATAGTTGCCGAGGTCAATAAGCTTATTGAATCCGGATTCATTCGTGAAGAACAACATCCTGATTGGGTGGCTAATATAGTGCCAGTTCGCAAAAAGAATGGCAAAATCCGGATATGCATCGATTTTCGAGATCTGAATGCTGCATGTCCCAAGGATGAGTTTCCACTCCCCATCACCGATGTGATGATTGATAATACTTGCAATTATGAGAGGATGTCTTTTATGGATGGCTTCTCAGGTTATAACCAAATCAAGATGCACCCAGATGATGAGAAGCATACAGCTTTCAGAATGCCACTGGGGGTATACTGTTATACGGTGATGTCATTCGGATTAAAGAACGCAGGTGCCACCTACCAACGCGCAATGAGTGTCATATTTAAGGAACACCTGCGCAAAACAGTGGAGAGCTATGTGGATGACTTAGCAGTCAAAAGCAAAAACAAAGAAGATCATCTTCATGATTTAAGAGTGGTCTTCGATCTTATGAGGAAACATCATCTAAACATGAATCCTACCAAGTCGTTCATGGGGGTATCCAGCGGGAAATTTCTTGGGTTCATAATCACCTCAAAAGGAATTTTCCTCGACCCTGAAAAGGTAAAAGCGATTAGCGAAATGCCGCCTCCCCACAATCTTAAGGAAATAAGGGGATTACAGGGAAAGCTCGCCTATATTCGACGCTTCATTTCCATCCTATCTGGACGATGCCAGCCATTCTCAAAACTTATGAAAAAGGGAGTATTTTTCATATGGGATGAGGCATGTCAACAGGCATTTGATGACCTCAAGAAGTACCTTACTAAGCCTCTTGTACTAATGGCACTAGCCCCTGGGCAGCCCTTCCTTATATATGTAAGGGCCATGGATAATGCGGTAGGAGCATTACTTGCTCAATATAATGAGCACGGACATGAACACACCCTCTACTATTTAAGTAGAATAATGATTGGGGCCGAACAGCGGTATACCCCAATTGAAAAGGAGTGTTTAGCCTTAGTATTTGCGGTTCAGAAAATGCGATACTACCTTTCGGGGCAAACAATTCATGTCATATCACGGGTTAACCCCTTGAAGATTCTGATGACCAAACCAGGATCCTTAAATGGCCAATTGGCAAAATGGGCGCTCTTACTATCGCCCCATGACATACACTTTGTCCCTCAAAAGGCCATGAAGGGACAGGCAATCGCCGATTTCCTTGCAGATCATCCAATTTGGTCCAAATTAAAGTAGACATCAGAAGTCAACACAGTTACCGGAGAATAGCCTTGGCAAATGTTCTTTGATGGTGCCGCGAGACGATCTGTTGCTGGAGTGGGGGTTGTGCTAATATCCCGACATAAACATATATTGCCTAACGTTACTCATTAACAGAACCGTGCACGAATAATGTAGCGGAGTACAACGCGCTCATTATCGGCTTAAAAATAGCTCTGCAACTGGGGGTGAACCATCTAGAGGCATATGGAGACTCTAAACTCATCGTCAATCAGATGACAGGTGAGTGTGAAGTCAGACATGAAGCCCTCATCCCCTATTATCAGCTAGCCATTGAACTAGCTGGCTATTTTGAACAATTCTACATCTCTCATATATCTCGGAATGAGAATGTATATGCAGATGCCCTTGCCGCATTAGCTGCAACATTGAGATATTACCAAGTAGGCCTAGCCCTGGAGCCCCGTGATTGGCGATTTCCATTTGTAGATTACGCTTTACATGGGATATTACCAGAAGATCCTAAGGAAGCCACCTCTATAAAGAGGAAGGCCCAAGGATTTTATTATGACCATAAACTTCAGACATTGTATAGAAAGTCAAGAGACGGTCTACTGCTACGCTGCATATCAAAAGCAGAAGCAGAAGAAGTGCTGAGAGAAACACACGATGGAGTATGTGGAGCTCATCAGCCCGGTCCTAAACTTGGAGACCGTATAAGAAGGCTAGGATAGTACTGGCCGAACATGATCATGGAAGCAATGGCATACGCTAAACGATGTCATGCATGCCAAGTTCATGCTAATTTTATTCATCAACCCCAAGAATACTTGCACAATACTGTTGCAAGTTGGCCATTTGAAGGATGGGGGATGGACATTGTGGGGCCAATAACTCCCCCGTCATCCAGAGGACATCGGTTTATTCTTGCAATAACCGATTATTTTTCAAAATGGGCTGAAGCCGTGCCCATGAAAGAGGTGAAAACGACAGATGTGATCAAGTTCGTCAAGCATCATGTCATTTACCGCTTCGGCGTCCCCCGACGGATTATTCATGATAATGGTCCGTAATTCATCAGTCAGGAATTCTCCAGATTCTGCAATAAATTCAGAATCAAATATATTGCTTCTACACCATATAACCCCGCGGCTAATGGGTTAGCTGAAGCTTTTAACAAGATGATCATCAAACTCCTTCGGAAGTTCGTCTCTTCCAATAAACGAGATTGGGATGAAAAGTTGGGAGAATGTTTGTGGGCATATCGCACCACCGTTCGCACCCCGACCAAAGCTACCCCGTTCTCTTTGGTTTATGGAAGTGAGGCTGTTTTGCCTCTTGAAATCCAGATGCCATCATTAAGAGTGGCTTTAGCCACAAGGATGACGATAGAAGAGCGCCATCAGCAAAGATCGCAGGAATTAGAGGCGTTAGATGAAAAACGTCTCAGGGCTCAATAACAAATTGAGTTGTATCAAGCCCGAATATCTCGAACGTTCAATAAGAGCGTTAAGCCAAGGACCTTTAAATAAGGAGACTTGGTTTTGGCTGTTAAAAGGCCAATGGTGCTAACCTACAAGACTAAGGATAAATTTCAACCCAAATGGGAAGGACCATTTATTGTGGAGACAGTATACTCCAGTGGAGCCTATCGCTTAATGAATCAAGATGGCGACAGGATGATGATGCCAATCAATGGCAAATTTCTGAAAAAATACTATTCTTAGCACCCTTGGAGATACGCGTCTTCTTTTTCTTAGGCATGCGCAGTTTGGCGCCTCTGACCTAAACCTGGTGAGTTTGGTTCTCAAGTTTGAACCACCATCAGTCTTTTCTTAGGCATGCGCAGTTTGGTGCCTCTGATCTAAACCTAGTGAGTTTGGTTCTCAAGTTTGATCTACCATCAGTCTTTTCTTAGGCATGCACAGTTTGGCGCCTCTGAGCTAAACCTGGTGAGTTTGGTTCTCAAGTTTGAACCACCATCAGTTTTTTCTTAGGCATGCGTAGTTTGGCGCCTCTGACCTATACCTGGTGAGTTTGGTTCTCAAGTTTGAACCACCATCAGTCTTTTCTTAGGCATGCGCAGTTTGGCGCCTCTGACCTAAACCTGGTGTGTTTGGTGTGCCTAGTTCAAGTTACGCGAGAGAGCCTTGAACCACCTCCAGTTTGGTTCTCAAGTTTGAACCACCATCAGTCTTTTCTTAGGCATGCGCAGTTTGGCGCCTCTGACCTAAACCTGATGAGTTTGGTTCTCAAGTTTGAACCACCATCAGTCTTTTCTTAGGCATGCGCAGTTTGGCGCCGCTGACCCAATCCTGGCGAGTTTGGTTCTCAAGTTTGAACCACCATCAGTCTTTTCTTAGGCATGCGCAGTTTGGCGCCTCTGACCTAAACCTGGTGTGTTTGGAGTGCCCAGTTCAAGTTACGCGAGAGAGCCTTGAACCGCCTCCAGTTTGGTTCTCAAGTTTGAACCACCATCAGTCTTTTCTTGGGCATGCGCAGTTTGGCGCCTCTGACCCAAACCTGGTGTGCTCAGTTCTCAAGTTTGAACAGCCCCCAATCTTTCTTTTAGGCATGTATAATTAAGCGCCTCTGACCTAAAAGATATGAATTGCCCAAACGCCGACTAGGCAATGGGAAGAGAACCAGTTTCTCGCCAACCCATCATACTGGGGTAAAAGTATGAATTGCCCAACGCCGACTAGGCAATGGGAAGAGAACCAGTTTCTAGCCAACCCATCATACTGGGGTAAAAGTATGAATTGCCCAACGCCGACTAGGCAATGGGAAGAGATTAAATTTCTCGCCAACCCATCATACTGGGGTAAAAGTATGAATTGCCCAACGCCGACTAGGCAATGGGAAGAGAACCAGTTTCTCGCCAACCCATCATACTGGGGTAAAAGTATGAATTGCCCAACGCCGACTAGGCAATGGGAAGAGATTAAATTTCTCGCCAACCCATCATACTGGGGTAAAAGTATGAATTGCCCACGTCTACTAGGCAATGGGAAGAGAACCAGTTTCTCGCCAACCCATCATACTGGGGTAAAAGTATGAATTGCCCAACGTCGACTAAGCAATGGGAAGAGATCAAATTTCTCGCCAACCCATCATACTGGGGTAAAAGTATGAATTGCCCAACGTCGACTAGGCAATGGGAAGAGAACCAGTTTCTCGCCAACCCATCATACTGGGGTAAAAGTATGAATTGCCCAACGCCGACTAGGCAATGGGAAGAGATTAAATTTCTCGCCAACCCATCATACTGGGGTAAAAGTATGAATTGCCCACGTCTACTAGGCAATGGGAAGAGAACCAGTTTCTCGCCAACCCATCATACTGGGGTAAAAGTATGAATTGCCCAAATGCCGACTAGGCAATGGGAAGAGAACAAATTTCTCGCCAACCCATAATACTGGGGAAAAAGTATGAATTGTCCAACGCCGACTAGGCAATGGGAAAAGAACAAATTTCTCACCAACCCTATCATACTGGGGGTAAGGGTATGAGATTAACTACCCAATGCTGATTAAAGGCAAAAGGGGAGAGGAGATTAATTCCTCGACAACTCACCATGTTGAGAGGAATAACATGGCTAGCCCAACTCAAACGGTAGTTGGTAAAGGCCAATCAAACCCGTTGATAGCTGGTGATTTGCTAAAAATCCCATAAAATCTATCATGTTAAATTCTTACCTCTGACAGTACGACTTGGAACGCTTCGCAGAGAAAGCTACTTCTTGATGGCAAGTTATTTGTTGTGCAAGAAGATTTCCTAGCCAACTAATAAAAGAATCAAAAAGTAGTTATCCTTATTCATCATTTAAAAAGAATGGAGTTACAAAAGAAGTCTGAGATCCAATAAAGTTCTTTCTTTTAGTACAAGTTCTCATTACAAAAAAAAAGAATGAAGAATAAAAGAAAACTATGGATCTCCAAGATGTTTTAACTTACTCATCGCTTCGTCAATCACTCGACGACGAGTTGCCTCTATAGAGTGTTGAGCCTGCCGGAGCAGATCATCATCATTCATTCCAACTTGCTGGATGAGATGCTGGCGAGACTCTTCTATAGTACGGCTTCTTATTGTCTTCTCCTGATCAACTTGCTCCCGTTGAAGGATCAGCGCTTCCCGCTTCTTAACGGCTTCCCCTAATTGAAGCTCGCTCTCTACTAAGATCGCCCGAGCATTAGCAATAGCCTCCTGGGTGCTGAGAATTGCAGCCTGGCTCCCCTCAATTTCAGAGTTCACCAAATCCAAACCTCTAAGAATGGACTCCCGACTAGCCTGGAACCCTGCTAACGCTCGAGACCACTCTTCTTCTTGGCGCCTCAATTCCTCTCGACGAGCAACCAACTCCGCCCGAAGACGAGCCCATTCGATCCCAGTAATCGACTCAACATCCGCTTGGCGAACTGTGTTGAGTATGTTCATTTGCTCTTCCAAAATTCCAAAACGGGCCCGGTAAGGAGCTGCTCGATCTCGTCCCCCAATTTCTTCGATGTTTTCCAGATAGCGGAATAACATTGGACGTGCGAAGTTGAAGAAATCGTAGCCAGCAAGGACCATCTCGATACATCTCCTTAGCAAACGCATAAAATCGGCGACACTGAAGTTGAAAAGTTCTTCAAGAGGATTTGCAGTGCCAACAAACAAAGCAAGTAATGCTAAGGAAGATGTCACGGGCAGGGGAGCAGTGGCTACCGGTGTCGAAGAAGAAGCCCGTCCTTGTACCAGGTTCATGACAAGCGGGGCCAGTAAAGCCAATGCAGATCTGGTGGAATCAGGAACCTGAGAAGGAGGGCTGCTAATACAAGTCACCCAGGGAGCGCCACCAACAGGAGAAGATGAAGGGGTATCTCCACCAGAAGTTCCTCCGATGGCAGAAGAAGCTTCAAATGAGAACTTTAAGTTCTCCTCGTTCCCGACTGGAAGATTAGAAGCTGGAGGAATTACAGTTGTCTCAACAGCCATTATAGTAGAAGGCGTTAGAATCGCTGACTGAGAAACAGAAGGTACACCAACGACCGTGGGAAATATCTCAGTGGAACAGACTGGCGTTGGAGATGGCATGCTAGGAGAAGGCGTCGCCTCCCTAGCAGCAGCTGCGATAATGACCTCAGTTCTCTCATCACTTCCTAGTTCGTCAATTGGGGGAATTGAAGAGGGAACAGAGACAGGAGCCGGTGTGGAATAATCAGCCGCAAACTCGCCAGCAGAGCTACCCACACCGCCAACGGAGCCGGAATGGTCCATCCTATCGTCAGACTCTACTTGGGTAGTCGAATGCATTGGCGAGAGAAGTTGATCACCTGCATTTCGGAAGACCAGAAAAGCAGTGTTACGTTAAAATAATAACGGGCAAAGATAAAATGCTAAGGGCCATACCAGGCGATACAAGTCCAGTTGTCGGACTTGAAGGGGGAGCCATTGTCGTTTCCAGCAACGTACCCGTCTCGCTACTCGTTAGTTGCGCCACAGGTTCTGCCACAGGCCCTATGGCCAAAGGGGCCGAAACCTCAACAACACTTGGAGCTTTAGCAGGTTCGTCCTCCCTTGCCGATGCTGGGGGTAGAGCCGAAGCCAACAAGTCTGAAGCAAGTTTGACAGCCACTTCTTGGGGAGCTATCAAAGTTTCCTGAGCCAATTTTTGCTTCTTACCCGGTCTTCTCTTTTAAGTGCCGCGGCGTTTGAGAGCTGGACTCAAGGGACGACTGACAACAGGCTGGGGAGCTCCACCAGCACCAGTATTGTCATCGTCATCACCTGCATCGTCGTCGGACTCACTGGCGTCTGAAGGCTCACCCGCGGCGCCAAGGAATTCTTCCATTCATTTTATTCTCACTCTAGAAGCACCCTGGAACCTAATGTAGATGGCTTCAATCTCTTTGCAATAACTGCGATTGAGAGAGAAGCCGGGCACGTCAGCATTCGCAATACTGAACCAGTTGCAGAAGCTGAGGGTCATGGCCAATTCTGGTGCCTTCTAGGGCAAGGAGAATTCAGCCTCGGTTCCGCCTGCTGAAAAATGGAACCAGCCATGAGCGCCTTCATATAAGTTCCCCTCTTGAGCAAGATCTTTATTTGGATTGCCCACATACAGTTGGGAGTATCCAAACTGACGAGCAAAGCGACTCGGAGTGTATGGCTCGATCCGACACCCGAGATCTTGACGATACACCAAGTGTTCGGGACGGATGTTGAGAAGCCACCAGAACGCTCATGCAGATAAAGTAGTGAACTTATATGCTCCCACGGCATCCTTCAGCCTCATGCCATATCCTCCGTCGGGAAAGTCAGGGAAACACCGGAAGATCTCATAATTCTGAAAACTATGAAAAGTCTTCCGAATTTGAGACATATAATTCTGCTTCCACGAAGAGCGTTCATACAGTTCTACAAAGAAGCACTTTTTGCCCAAACGACGCTCTGGTGCACTCATTAAAGAAGGACAGTGCAAGACGAGCCACGCCATCAAATAGGTGTAGGGCATCTCCACCCTAGGGTTTGGAGTTTTCGGTTGGGCAGTCTCTTTCGATTTGCCCTTTCCTTTCCCCTTGACCTTAATAGTGGGGAGGAAATCACGACAGAACACCCTCAGTCCATACTGCAAATTGCATACCATGGCGGGAAGAAGTCCAAGGGGTCGGCCATATGCTAGAAGAACCGCTGGATATACCACGGTCACCGCAATTGCTTCTTTGGGCAACGACGGCACGACACATCTCTTTAGCCACAACATCAGAAACCCGGCAATGAGACCTCTGTTGGAAACCAAAAACTGGGCTTGATAGTGGTAACTCTTGAATGAAGTGCCGGGATCATATCCGTTCTCATTGGAGTCTGTAGTATAATACAGACGGTAATGGCCCCTGGCTACACGTTGGTCAATCTCTGAGCCATAGACGGGTGGATGGCCATGAATAGTGGCTGAGCTATCCTTAGAATTCAAGTTGGCAAAAAGATATTCGGCCCATTTCTTATGACCGATACCGTGGTTACGCGCACCCGTCAAGTCAGCGCAAATATGATAATGGCACATCATCTCCCAGTATGTGGCATAGATGCGCTCATCCCTCGCCAGTAGCATATTCAGCTCATTGGTGGTGGGGATATACTCTTCATAGGGGATTTCACCCATGGAAAGCCCGGAAACCTCGAACATCTCGTGAAGAGCGAATCCTAGCTCACCCACTGGTGTAAAGAGAGTACAAGTCTCAGGATACATCTCCAAGAGACAGTAAAAATGATAGGCACTCTGGGGAAACCCGAATTGGACATTCCTGATAGCTTTATACAAGCCAATATCCTTTAGAATGGGCTCGTGGGAATCCAGCATATACTGAACGAGGCGGGCCCACCACATATTGTTAGAAAAATGAACCCAGCCAGGCATCCTGAAGTCGCTAGCCGGGTACTGACCATCATTCGTCAGGAACTCACTTAAGAAAGTTCGGGCACGAGATGGGACTTCTCCCACTGGAAGCTCCTTGCCAAATCGGCCTGGAAGCAAACCAGTAATGCATCTGGGGGGACCATCTTGATAAACCCCTTTTGCACCAAATTTGCCTATTGGGACGCCATCTTGCTCTTGAGTCAGTCCCCACTTTAATTCCCGAGGCATCGCCAGCCTCTGAAGATAGACCAGAGGATAGCTACGAGCCATTCTAGGCAGAAACATCAGCATTTCGCCTGAGTTATATAACCAAACACACTCCTCTTCAGAAAGGATCTCATCTGATTGATCCATCTGGTCTCCAAAGAGGAAGGCGGGTTTCTCCATCGCCTCTCTATTCAAAGTTTCGCAGGCTGCATCGGTTATGATTTCTCGCGCAGTAGTGGGATGGTACTTGATCAACTTCTCCTTGAGCTCCTTCAGGTCTGGCTTATATGAAGCCAAGATAGTGGTGAAGCGAAATTGGCCTGAGGGATCAGAACCCCCAGCAAAGCCGAAGTAATTCTTGTGAGGAAGAGCTTCCATCGAATACCCTACTGCAAAAAGAAGCACCAGAGTGAGAGAAGTTTCTATAAGACAGAAAAATTCTCTAAGTATGGACGCGCGAAGCTAAAACTTAGACCGCGCAGAAGTTAAAATAGCCTCGCGTTTCCACGCGACTGCTACTCAAAATAGCCTCGTGTTTCCACACGACTTCTACTCAAAATAGGCCCGCGCTTCAAAACGCAAGGATGACGCGATAACTTCGCGTAAAGAAGAAAGTCAGAGACTTTTCTTCTTCTCCAAGCCTTACAGCAGGAGTACGGCGGTCTCGCCGGTAAAAGAGTTGATTGATCAGTTAAGATCGAGTCAAATCACTCTAGAGATGTTCTAAAAAGTCTCGATGGAGAGATTCTTACCTCCGATAGGCGAAATATGGGCTGGCGCGTCGCTGCCATGGCCGCCGCCACCACTGCTTGCGCCAGTTGCCGATGATGGAGCCGCGCGAGAAGTAGCACGAGTTTTGGGTGCCATTGCTGAGGAAAATCGACTGAACGGGAGGAAACTCGGTCGGAAGAAACTCGGGTCGCCTGAACTGTGATCGCCTAAATCCCTAAGTTTCTGGAAAATTCTCAAGTAAAGTGAGAAGAAAAGGAATAGAGATTTTATTTAAAAGAGGGAAACCGCCTCTTGGAGTTCGGCGCGGATTTCAGAGAAAATGACTGATCAGTTACTCCCTAAAATGCGGAGCAGATAATCCCACGTGGTGATATTGAAAAGGCAAAGTCACTTAGCTTTGCGCAATTCCGTGCAACCACTCAAAGCGCGAAGTTATATAACTTCGCGAAACGCAAGGATAACTTGGTATTTTAACCTCGCGTTCTCATGAAAAACTTGGATTTTTGGCCAAGTTAAGAGGATCAGTATCCGATCAAATCGGTATTAATGATCTAAGTTACGCAGAAGAGCCTTAGGTTATTTTACCAAAATTATTAACCATTTGTTTGTTGAGCAAGCAAAATTATTGAAGCCAACAGATGAGAGGAAAATAATTTATCTTTATTCATGAAGCAAGAGATTACAAAGAGGGAGTTATAGCTCTCCCAAAATCTTTTACATGATCAACTCATCAATAACCAAACAGTAAGACTTCTCTATGGGGTGTTGAAGCTCAGTTCCCTGATTCACATGCAAAAGATCTCCTCTGCAAATGTCATTTTGGACCTGTCATCTGAAATGAAGCACGAGAGGAAAGAGAAGTGCTGCATCGAAGCACAAGCTGAACTGCAAGTGCTGCAATTCTGAACTGCAAGTGCTGCAATTCTAAACTGCAAGCGCTGCAAGCCCTCACTTGAGCTTGAAGCTCCTTCAATAGTCCATCTCCAGGAGCCAGAGCTTGAAACCTGCAACTATGTTGTAAAGCATATGCTTCTGACTTCTTTAGAGTTACTTTTGCTGATGAAAATCGATGGACCCACATACATTCCTCTTCAGAAGGGATTGGACTTACTACAAAAGGAACAGAGTTTCCAAAAGAGTGAAAACGCGGAGCTAAGCTAACTCCGCGCACAGTTGAAGAAATAGCCTCGCGCTTTAAACGCAGAGGATGATGCGATAACTTCGCGTAAAGGGGGACGAGATTTTTCATAGCGACTGCTAATCAAAGATAGCCTCGCAATTCATCGCGACTGCTAATCAAAGATAGCCTCGCAATTCATCACGACTGCTAATCAAAGATAGCCTCGCAATTCATCGCGACTGCTAATCAAAGATAGCCTCGCAATTCATCGCGACTGCTAATCAAAGATAGCCTCGCAATTCATCGACTGCTAATCAAAGATAGCCTCGCAGATTCATCGAGACCACTAGTCAGATAAACCCCGCGTTTCAAGCACAGGGGATGACGCGATAACTTCGCGTAGAAAATAAACAGAGTTCCTCTATGACTCCTCCTTCTCCTTTAAGTCTTACGGCCGGAGAATGGCGATCTCGCCGGTAAAATAAACAATTGGCCGGATTAAACCAAGTCAAAACATCTCAAGATGGTTCTTAGAAGCCCAAAAGTTAAGGTTTTAACCTTCGGAAGATGCTGCATAGACTGGTTCGCCTTTGCATCTACTTTCACGGCTGCTGCCATTAACGCCGGCCAACGTGCGTCCAGCAAAACTCTTCTGAAGTGACATCCTAACGATGAAAATCTATGAAGAGTTAAAGGGAGATCAATTGAAGATCGCTCATTGACATCGCTCACTTAGTTGCAGGAGTTGAGAGCCCTTCTAAAATCTCCGGATGAAGAAGAAGATGAGCCGGGAGCTCTATTTAAACAGAATTTCCGTCGCTTGGTATTCGGCGTAGAAATTCAGGGTAATTAATGACATAATTACTCATTTCACTGAAGACGAAGTGAAGCTGATTAGCTCCGCGTAAGTGAGCATAACGCGAGATAGACTTGGTATTCTAACTCCACGTTTCAATTTAAGTATCCAAAGTATTTCAAAATTTGCTAAGTTCTAAGCCATTTTGAAAACTTTGGAGGGGGTTCTGTTGGCAGTGAAAATTTTTGAATAAAAAGAGTTTTCCACAACAGAACGCGGAGCTAATCCATAGCTCCGCGTCTGGCTATTTTTAGCCTCGCATTTGAGTAAACGCGGATATGTTCTATAGCTCCGCGTTAGCTCCGTGCACTGGTTATTTAGCACCGTGTTTTGATGCGATTAAAAGCTCTGCGTGAGCAGATAACCAGAATCTCAAGTTGATTGAGATTATGATTTGGGTTTATCCAAATACCAAATCAAATCCAATCAGAATTCTAAATCAAGAGATTTAAATCAATATTAGATATTTGATTGGAATCCCTGATAATGACGAGTTCTATTTAGATAGAAACTCTTGCATTAACCTGGGGCTATAAATAACTTCCTGGTGAAACCCTAGGGATCTTCTTTTCGGCAATTGAGATATTTTTCTGAAATCTTGGAGAATTCGAGTTACACACAGAGCCTTGAGTTCGTGAAGATCAGAGAAAATCACCATCTTCTTTCTGGAGTTCTTGAGAAGTTCGAGTTACGCGAGAGAGCCTTGAACAAATCAAAACCAGAGAAGATCGTCTATAGTCGGCCGATATCTTCAAGAGAGAAGATTTCAACGTACCAATCGTCAAAAGGAGCTGCTTGACAGATCCCATCGCCACAGATCCCACAATATTGTAAAAGAGAGAGATTGAAAATATAAAATCCTCTCGTTTGTTCTCTTTATATCTTGTTCACTTCTATTGTAATTCAAGCTTATTCAATGGAAGGAAGCGAAGGAAGTTCTGCTGCGAACAACATGCAGAATCTTATGAAAGTGTCAACTGATTTTATTCAAATAACATATCAGCACCTGCTCATAAACTCTCAATCTATTAAGAATGTAGAGCAGCAGGTTGGACAACTAGCTAATCAAATGAGTGAACGTGGCAAGGGCACTTTTCCAAATCAACCCATAACAAATCCTAATGCCAGTTCCTCAAACTCCAATCAGTCGCATGTCCACCAATGCAATGCCATTCACAAGCTTAGATCTGGCAAGCAAGTGGATAATAGTGTAGCCGTGCCCCCTGATCCCACTCCTACTATCTCGCAGGCTACATCATCTCTTCCACCCGTTTCTCCACAATCATCTCCATCACCTCCATCACCGTCACGTACTCATTTGGAAGAACCTGTTCCTGAGCCGAAAGCACCATATCCAAATCGGCTTAGGAAGCCTTCACTGCAAGTAGAAAAGATTCTTGAAATATTTCAGCAATTGAAGGTTAATATTCCACTCCTTGACATGATACAACAGGTTCCTACTTATGCTAAGTTCCTCAAGAATTTGTGCAGTAAGAAACGAGCAAGAAACGTTCCTGAGAAAGTTTTTCTTGCTGCAAATATATCACATATCCTCTCTAACTTGTTGCCTATCAAGTACAAAGATCCAGGTTCCCCTACAATCTCATGCACCATTGGGAACACTACATTTGATAGGGCGTTGCTTGATTTAGGGGCAAGTGTCAATTTGCTTCCTTACACTGTTTATCAGTAACTGGGGTTAGGAAAACTTCAACCTACCAAGGTCACATTACAGCTAGCTGATCGTTCAATTAAGAGACCACTTGGTATGGTTGAAGATGTGCTCATTAAGGTTGGCGAGTTTATTTTTCCTGTAGACTTTATTGTTTTAGAAACTGAGCCAATCTCCAATCCACGGAATCAAATTCCCATTATCTTGGGTAGACCATTCCTTGCAACATCAAATGCATTGATTGATTGTAGGAGTGGTCTCATGAAGTTATCGTTTGGGAATATGACTGTGACATTGAACATATTTAATATGGATGAGCACGCAATGAGCTCTCTCATTGAGGTCAATATGATTCATAGTTTGCACTCTCATTCGACCTCTTTCACTGATGATGAACCTTCATTTGAACAAATGTTCAAAGATGAGCTCATACTATTAGAAGATTTGGCACATACTGATTTTATATATGATGATACTTGTGCAAGTGTGCCATTGAATTATGAGCAAACTTTTGAGGATTTGTTTGCAGAGGAGCTCGCATTACTTCATGAGTTAGAAGAGCCACCACCACATTCACTTAATCATATTAGACTCTTCTCACCTCATGATATTTCTACATGTATGCTTGTTACTAATGATGATTGGCAGGTTTATAATAAAGAATTCTTTAACCCAATTGTTAATGCTTACATGTGGACAAAGAAAAAGCGAGGACGACATAAAAAGCAGACATGTAATCTCGTGACTTGTAAGAGGTTGATGAAATATAATAATGCACCCACTTCACGTTTAAAACGCACACACTATGAAAGTGGGAAGCGATCGAGAGGTCGTAACCGCTTTTCATGCGTTAATAGGGTGATGATATTGAGATTGTAAATTTTACGTCTCTCATTATTTGTATAGTATTTGTATAATAGTTTTCACATTTTGTTTTACCACACTTGGTTTGTGTATGAGGGCATACACAAGTTTAGGTGTGGGGGAGTAGTTTTTAGGAGATTTTTATTTTTAGGATTTTATTTTATTTTTTATTTTTTTTATTTTTAGTATTTTAGGTTTCTTTATTTTATGCTTTGGGTAGTTTTTAGGGTAACTAATTTAAAAAAATTTAAAAAAAAAACTGAAAAAAATTTTAAAAAGAAAAATTATGTTTTTCATTAATAGACCAAACTAATTACAGATAAATGGATAAATTTAGATTTGAAATTGGATAGGAGAGTAGATTGGATGATACACTTTGAAATTTATGAAAAAGATCAAAATCTGAAAAATAAATATTGCTAACAGTAGTTTTGAGGCAAGTATACATCTATTTTTCACTTCACAATAGTTTATTATGTTAAGGACAAAGATGATAACGATTGAGTAAGTTTTCTTTCTCTAAAAAAAATAGAAAAAAAATAGAAAAAAAAATTAAAAAAAAGGTGAGAATAAAATAATGGGGTGAGCCTGGTATTAAGGCAATAGTCTTGAGAGTGATAAAATAATGGGGTGCGCCTGGTATTAAGGCAATAGCCTCAAGAGTGAAAAAAGAGTATGATCCAAGTAATCGGGTACTTTGCACCTAAGTAAGCGTGAATATTCGCATAAAAGGTGAAATATTCTTAAAAAAAAAAAGAAAAAAGAAAAAAAAATGTTATGAGAGAGGAGATGAATCATGAGTTAGAGTTCGAGTCCAAAACCGAAGTAGACTATCACACGTGTACGTAGATGTATAGGAGCCAATGGATTATATGTTAGTGACTATTGAAAGATAGGATTTAAATTTTTGATTAAAATGATAAGTGTATCTGATATGACGCTCAATTTGAAAATTGATAATCTAGATGCGTTCTTGAGTTTGTATATTAGTGAAATTAATTGATGAAAACATGATAAAAAAAAGATTCTTCTTTCTTTTGTATAAAATTTTTATTTTTCTTGATTTTTGGTTTTCCTTATTTTTCATTTCTTTATTCTTTAATCTATCTTCTTCATGAATTTTGTGGGTATATTCACTGCAAACCCTCACGAGACAACACTCGTCCACTAGGGTAACCTAGGGGTTTAAAGGCTTGTTGCACGTGCTAAGTGTAATCGCGATTCCTGCGAAAGTGAGTTAGGACTTTTGTTTTTGTTTTCTTTTTTTTCTTTTTAGGTTTAGATTTTGCTCGAGGACTAGCAAAAGATAGGTGTGGGGGTGTGATAAATATCATATATTGTATTTTTCCTCTCATACTTTATCTATTTTTGTATATAAATAAATGCTACTCGGGTATTTTTAGTGTCTTTTGCAGGTAATCCGAATTATACAAAGAGAAGGCATGAAATCAGAGTTGGAGTCGGAAATCAGAGTCCGAAAAGTTACTAAAGTGGGCAAGACTACGAGACTATGATTCTGTAGAGACTCAAAGTCGAATAAAGTCAGTAATATTAAATATAGAAGACAAGGGTTACATGTGTACAAAAGTTTATGAATTTATCTCAAATTTTAGCCGCTATATAGCGGTTTTAACCGCCATTGGCGGCCCAATGTGGGTCCCATACGCCGAGATTTTTCCTGTGGCTTCGCTGTAATTTTGTCACTTTTAAATTCTTCTAGAAATAGGGTTTGATTTCCGAGGCCTATTTAGAGGCCGACCCTTGTATTGTGACGGTATCTGGAATTTTTGTATTCGATTTTTCTCTTCAATAAAGTTGGGGTTTTTGTTGAAGGTCGACGACCACAACACCGTGTCCAGAGGTAACCCATTGTTCTTGAGATTCTTATTTTCTGTCTGCATAGATTTGATTGCTTTTTAAATTAGGGTTTACTGCTCTCTAGATTAGGGTTTACCGCTTTCTACATTAGGGTTTATCATTCTATGAATAAAAAAGTTAATCTTCCTTAGTAAAAATCATGAGTGTTGGCAGTGAAAATTTCTAAGTTAAAAAGATTTTCCACAACAGAACGCGAAGCTAATTCAATAGCCCCGCGTTTGGTTACATTAACCCTGCGTTTGAATAAAACGCGGAGATGTTTAATAGCTCCGCGTTGATTCCGCAGTCTGGCTTGCAATGGCCCCGCGTTTGGTTATATTAACCCTGCGTTTGAATAAAACGCGGAGATGTTTAATAGCTCCGCGTTGATTCCGCAGTCTGGCTTGTATTAGCCTCGCGTTTGAGTAAAACACGGAGATGATCAATAGCTCCACGTTAACTCCGCGTTTTGGTTATTTAGCGTCGCGTTTTGATGCGATTAAAGCTCCGCGTAAACAGATAACCAGAATTTCAAATTGATTGAGATTATGATTATGGGCTTATCCAAATACCCGAATCAAGTCTAATCAGAATTCCATCAAAACTAAGATATTTGATCGGAATCCTTGATGAATGCGAGTTCTATTTAGATAGAAACTCTTGCATTAACCTGGGGCTATAAATACCTTCTTGGTGAAACCCTAGTGGTCTTCTTCTTCTTTTTGGCATCGGAAGCCTCCTATCGATCCTTTGGCAATTCAAGTACGCGAGAGAGCCTTGAAGTCTTTGCTGATCATCTTTTGAAATCTTGGAGAATTCAAGTTACGCATAGAGCCTTGAGTTCGTGAAGATCAGAGAAAATCACCAACTTCTTTCTGGAGTTCTTGAGAAGTTCGAGTTACGCGAGAGAGCCTTGAACGAATCAAAACCAGAGAAGATCGTCTATATTCGGCCGATATCTTTAAAAGAAAAGATTTCAACGTACCGATCGTCCAAAGAAACTGCTTGACAGATCCCATCGCCACAGATCCCACAATATTGTAAAAGAGAGAGATTGAAATATAAAATCCTCTCGTTTGTTCTTTTTATATCTTGTTCACTTTCATTGTAATTTAAGTTAATTCAATGGGAGGAAGCGAAGGAACTTTTGTGACGAACAAACTGGCGACCACAGTGGGAGCCATCTCTTTCACTGATGAAGAGATTGTGGCGCAATCGGACGTTGACTTGATCGGATCCGAAGTAGACACGCTGGTCGTTGAAATCGACTAGCAGAAGTATGAGGAGTTCCTCTCCTCCGAATCAGGTGACTTGGATGAGACACGGCACTATCGCTGTATGTACTCCAATGCCCGAGTGACGGGTAGAAAGGTATCCACCGAGAGACGGGGATCCTTGGAGACTACGGTTATAACGCCGGAGTCCACACAAGAAATCCTAACCGAGGAAGAGCTTCCGATTGCCGAAGAAGACATGGGAACTGGACTGACCAGGACCCAACTCCGGAACAGGAACCGGAGAGCGAGGCGTAGAGCCCTCAAAGCCCGCCTTGGACGCGGAGCTAACTCTAGAGGACGCGAGGCTATGGTCCCTCGCAAATTGGCTCGCGCTACCCGCGAGACCAATCTCTACCGCGTTAACTGCGAATATACAACTTGCCTTAAAAGCAAGGAAAAGCCAGCGTGTGATTTTCCACGCGAGGCTGGTAATACTGGCGAGTTACGCAAGATTCCCAACACTCGCGAGTTACGCGAGTATAAAAATTATTCAAAGCCAGCGTGTGATTCTCCACGCGAGGCTATTACTGTGCCTAGCGAGAGACGCAAAGCCAGTAAGGGTTGCGCTAGTCGCAGAATACCCAACACTCGCGAGTTACGCGAGTATAAAAATTATTCAAAGCCAGCGTGTGATTCTCCACGCGGGGCAATTACTGTGCCTAGCGAGAGACGCGAAGCCAGTGATACTTGCAATAAACGCAAGACTTCTGACACCCGCAAGGAACGGGAAGATGATTGGCAGATAGTTGTCAGTCGTAAAAACCGCGCTAAGCGCGAAGCTATGATCTGCGTCAATCGCGAAGATAAGCCAGCGTGCAAGAACTTCCCTTCACGCGGGGCTATTTTTCCAGAGGCTAAACTTCCAAGGACAGACCAAGCTAGCGAGAAACGCGAGGCTAGTGTGGATAAGCGCGGAGCTATTTTTCAGGCCCGCAATGTGAAACGTGAGGCTATTCCTAAGCCACGCGAGGATCAGTCCGACCCCAGAGTCAGGGTTGATCAATCAAAGAAGCTTCAGTGGATTCCTAAACACTCTCAAGAGTTGAATGGACCTCTTGATTTCATGGCTAGAGGCACTGACCTCAGGGAGCATCTTTCTAAGAAGAGAGGCATAGACCAACTTCAAGTTGAACATAGTTGCCATTGCCAGCAACTTATGACAACAGTATCAGCCGTGATGAATAACTGTGGCTGCAGCAAGAACAGGATATCTGTGTTCGACCGATTAAATGAGTCAAACCAGAATCCTGCTAAGAAGACGAGAACCACTCCCCCGAAACAAGGGAGAGCTGTAACTTCCAACATGGTAGGAAAAGGGAAGAAAATTGCAGAGACGGATGATGATTCAGAATCGAGCGATGATGAACCTCATCGTATTACTCAACTAAGATCAGGAGCCGTCCCGCCCCGAAATTATAAGAAACTTGCAGGGGGTTCTTACGACGAGAACAACGATAATTCCGCTATAGCCTCGCCCCCATCCTCTATATCGTCTCGGCTACAGAAGTCAGCATCGCACATGGCAGATAAATCTGGTGATATCAATCAGAGATTTGAGGCTCAAGAAAGAATGATTCGAGAGCAACAGAAAACGATTGAAGATCTTAAGATGCTACTTTTAAAAGTTGTTTAAGATAATGCTAAACAGGGCAAGAAGAATCCAAATGAAGAAGAACAGGAGGAGAAAGCCCACTCGATGCATGAGGAAGAAGACAGATTTTCTTTCCATGATCCGCATGAAGAAAAGCTTGAAAAGTTACAGAATCAACTCGAAGCCTTGATGCGTAAAAAAGAGTTGAAGGAGTCAGGAGTCTCTAGACCATATCCAGCAGAATGGGATGTGGTACCCTATCCTCCAAAGTATAAGCCGCTCAAGTTGGAGCCCTATGATGGGAAGGGATCGCCCAGTCAGCACATCTATTATTTCTTGTCCCAAGCAGGACACTTAATGGGTAATGATCCCATCATGACCAAAGTATTTGCAAGTACTTTGCAAGGGCCTGCCTTTACTTGGTTCATGCAGCTGCCCCCAGGTACTATTAATACCTGGTTAGATGTTGAGAAATTATTTCTCTCACGTTTCTTCGAGGATGACACCGAGATTACGGTTCATTCCCTCCTTGCAACTAGGCAGGGAGAACAAGAAGCGGTTAAAGATTTCATAGAAAGGTTCCGGGAGAAGTCCGTACATTGTAAACACGGAATGATCCAGGAAACTCTAGTCGAGACATGTCGACACAACCTTAAGACCAATGTGCTCCTCAAAATGGGGGCCGTAGAGTCTAAGACGTGGAGGGACCTGCTCAAACAAGGAGAGCAAGCTGAAGACTTGATTCGCCGAGTTGAAGAGTCCCGCGGGCCAAGAAGTGCTGGGGGTAGTAAATCGTATACCCAAAACAACAGCAACAAGAATAAAGGGAAAGCAGTAATGTCATCAGAAACTGCTCCTCAGAAAACCAGTCCTCCGCCAGAGCCGAAATCTCAAGGTCAACGAGGATCAAGGCAAATTAGACCGCAGCAAGAAAGGAATTACACTTTCAAAGCTGAACAGACACCAGTCCTCTTTCACCTGCTCCAAAAGAAGGGAATGCTAAAACTTCCGGAGAATAAGAAACCAGAAGACGTTGGTAAGATAAAAGATCCCAACTACTATCTCTATCACCGGAATATTGGACACCCTACCCGGGATTGTTTTCCCCTTAAGAACAGGATCCAAGCACTAATAGAAGCTGGGGTTCTGACGCGTAAGGAAGAGCAGAAGAAGGTCACTGCCAATATGGCAACCATAGTGGTTGGAACCCACGAGTTCCCCGCAGGAGTGACCTCAATCCCAAAGGGTGAGGCAGTTACAAAGAATCTTGATCCTTACAACAAAGCCCAAGAAGGACTTGTCCCCATAACAACCCAAAGAGGGAAAGTTATGTGGGTTCACCCTGATTTGCTGGAAGATGAACAATGGACTACTTCAAGAGGTCCAGAGAAGAAGCGGGCTGTCAATGCCATCTCTGCAGATATAAAGGAAGAATATATAGCTTCAGGCGCCTTCACAAGTTCTGAAGAAGAACCCGAAACTATGGCCACCCATCAAGATGGGGCAGGCCCTTCCAGTACTCGATCTGGAAAGACATATCTTAAGGACTACACTAGAGTGGATCCAAAAGATATCTATGCAGAACTTGCAAAGCCTGCGAAGCAGAAAAGACTTCGTTTCCAGAAGAATTCTACCAGAGATGAAGGAGCCAAAGAAACTCCCTTCGAATTTGACATAATCGCACAGTTGGCTAATATCCCAGCGCGAGTGACGCTTTACGAATTGTTGAGATTATCAAAATCAACACGTGAAGCTCTAAGAGAGGCCTTGGCAGACTCTGAGTCGTTCCTCGCTCAGATTGTCGAGCCGGCCATCGAAGAGCGGGACTCTTGCCCCCACTGTCATCAAGTGAGGAGGCAGGTCCCACAAATTATCTTCTCTCCAGAAGACATGCAGGTGAGGAATATAAAGCATAATAGGCCTTTATATTTCACTGGATATGTCGGGTCCACAAAAGTGGACCGAATTCAGATTGATCCAGGTTCTGCACTCAGCGTCGTGCCCAGTAGACTGATGCAGCTGTTAGGGATTTCCCTTCATCGCTTGACACCTACACACACTACCATCTATGGATTCAACTCTAATAATAGCCATCCTCTTGGTAAGATCTGATTGCGGTGTCAAATTGGAGACTTGAAAACGGAGGTTACATGCTACGTAATTGATGTTGATACCTCCTACAATATTTTATTGGGGCGACCTTGGATTCACTCTCATATGATAGTTCCGTCGACTCTTCACCAGTGCATGAAATATTGCGATGAGGAAGGAGAGGTCCGGACACTAATTGCTGACAAGCAGCCATTCAAAGGGTTGGAAAATTACTTCACAGATGCTGCACTCTACAAGCCAGCACATGAAGCCTCCAATGACGGTCTTAGCAAGTCTCCAAAGCCCGACGACAGTGGCAATGAAGCCGACACTGAGTACGAGCTCCTTGGAGAAGATGACGGGGGTGATTACGAAATCAACCCTCACCTAGATCTTAATTTAGGTCTTGATAATATAGTGGATGTAATAGAAAGTGAATGGGTTATTAATGAAAATGTAAAGTTAGTCTACGAGCATGCTGTAGCTACTGAGTCTGAGCCCTCTTGTACCTCCACCGAAGTGGATGGCCTGACCGAACTTGAAGTTCTGGCGGCATACCATTTGCCCCTCAGGCCTTCCCTCCTCTCTCAATTAAAAATAACCGAGGATCAAGGGCACTTCTTTGAAGTGCCTCCCCGACAGAAGTCCCAAAGGCCGATCATGTTCGGCAAAGTGGCCACGTCGCCTCGACAGAGACAAAGTAGTGAAAGTGATGAACAAACATCACCTCAATTTCACTTATATGAGCAAAGGTCCCAACAGATGATGGAGAAAATGGGATATAATTTTACCCAGAAGCCGGGATTAAACTTTGGAAAAGGGCGGCGGAATCTCATACCCTCGTTTAGACCGAGAGGAAAGAGCCCTAATTATTATCAGAAGACCCGCAGGGGGTTGGGCTATGTATCTACTCCACCCTCATCGCCATCCAAGGATGAAGAGAGTTCTTCGGATAAAGAAGAAACATCTTCACCAGATCGTGATTCGGATATAAGCACCGGTGCTTGGTTTCAGTCTTTGACAACCAATATGGTTTCAGTTGCGCCAGAAAGCCACGAGGAACCAATCGACGTTCAAGACGATGCTTAGGCTAGGCATATGGATACTCTCTGGGATGTCCGCTTTGAACAGCGTGACCCACCCACAGAAGACAAATTAATACAGGTTAACATGGGAACGGAAGAAAATTCGAAACCCATTTTCATAAGCGACACACTAACTCCTTTAGAAAAAGAGAAACTTATATCCCTTATCAAAGAGTATATAGATGTGTTCGCATGGAGTTATGAAGATATGCCTGGGCTTGACCCTCAAATTGCCACACACCGGTTAAATATAAAAGAAAATGTCAAACCTGTTAAACAGCAACAGAGGCGTTTTCGACCGGAATTGATGGAGGCAATAGTTGCTGAGGTCAACAAGCTTATACAATCCGGGTTCATCCGTGAAGAACAACACCCAGACTGGGTGGCAAACATAGTGCCAGTTCACAAAAAGAATGGCAAAATCCGGATATGCATTGACTTTCGAGATCTGAACGCTGCATGTCCCAAGGATGAATTTCCACTCCCCATCACCGACGTGATGATCGATAATACTTGCGGTTATGAGAGAATGTCCTTTATGGATGGCTTCTCAGGTTATAACCAAATCAAGATGCACCCGGATGATGAAAAGCATACAGCTTTCAGAACGCCACAGGGGGTATACTGTTATACGGTGATGCCATTCGGATTAAAGAATGCAGGTGCTACTTACCAACGCGCAATGAGCGCCATATTTAAAGAACACCTACGCAGAACAATAGAGTGCTATGTGGATGACTTAGCAGTTAAAAGCAAAGACAAAGAAGATCATCTTCACGATTTAAGAGTGGTCTTCGATCTTATGAGGAAACATCATTTGAAGATGAATCCCACTAAGTCATTCATGGGGGTATCCAGCGGGAAGTTTCTAGGGTTCGTAATAACTTCAAAAGGAATTTTTCTCGACCCTGAAAAGGTAAAAGCGATTAGCGAAATGCCGCCTCCCCGCAATCTTAAGGAATTAAGGGGATTACAAGAAAAACTCGCTTATATTCGGCGCTTTATATCCAACTTATCTGGACGATGCCAACCATTCTCCAAACTTATGAAAAAGGGAGTGTCTTTCATATGGGATGAGGCATGTCAGCAGGCATTTGATGACCTCAAGAAGTACCTTACTAAACCTCCTGTACTAATGGCACCAGTCCCTGGGCAGCCCTTCCTTATATATGTAAGGGCCATGGATAATGCTTTAGGAGCATTACTTGCTCAATATAATGAGCACGGCCATGAACATGCCCTCTACTATTTAAGTAGAATAATGATTGGGGCAGAACAGCGGTATACCCCGATTGAAAAAGAATGTTTAGCCCTAGTGTTTGCTGTTCAGAAAATGCGACACTACCTTTCGGGGCAAACAATTCATGTCATATCACGGGTTAACCCCCTGAAGATTCTGATGACAAAACCGGAATCCTTGAATGGCCGATTGGCAAAATGGGCGCTCTTACTGTCACCCTATGACATACATTTTGTCCCTCAAAAGGCCATGAAGGGACAGGCAATCGCTGATTTCCTTGCAGACCATCCAATTTGGTCCAAATTAAAGCAGACATCAGAAGTCAACACATTTACCGAAGAACAATCTTGGCAAATGTTCTTTGATGGTGCCGCGAGACGATCTGCTGCTCGAGTGGGGGTTGTGCTAATATCCCCACATAAACATATATTGCCTAACGGTTACTCATTACAGAACCGTGCACTAATAATGTAGCGGAGTACAACGCGCTCATTATCGGCTTAAAAATAGCTCTGCAACTGGGGGTGAACCATCTAGAGGCATATGGAGATTCTAAACTCATTGTCAATCAGATGACAAGTGAGTATGAAGTCAGACATGAAGCCCTCATCCCCTATCATCAGCTAGCTATTGAGCTAGCAGGATATTTTGAACAATTCTACATATATCATGTATCTCGAAACGAGAACATTTATGCAGATGCTCTTGCCGCATTAGCCGCAACGCTGGCAATCCCGCCAGGTGAAGCTAAAAGCATCACCATTGATAGCAGAGAACTCCTCCACCCAGATGTGGTATCTCAAACCGAAGAGGTATGCCAGATTGGCTTAAACTTAGAGCCCCGTGATTGGCGATTTCCGTTTGTGGATTATGCTTTGCATGGGATATTACCAGAAGATCCTAAGGAAGCCACCTCAATAAAGAGGAAGGCCCAAAGATTTTATTATGACCATAAACTTCAGACTTTGTATAGAAAATCAAGAGGTGGTCTATTGCTACGCTGCATATCGAAAGCAGAAGCAGAACAAGTGCTGAAAGAAACACATGATGGAATATGTGGAGCTCATCAGTCCGGTCCCAAACTTGGAGACCGTATAAGAAGGCTGGGGTACTACTGGCCGAGCATGGTTACGGAAGCAATGGCATACGCTAAACAATGTCATGCATGCCAAATACATGCCAATTTTATTCACCAACCCCAAGAATACTTGCACAATACCGTCGCAAGCTGGCCATTTGAAGCCTGGGGAATGGACATTGTGGGGCCAATAACTCTCCCGTCATCCAGAGGACATCGGTTTATTCTTGCAATAACCGATTATTTTTCAAAATGGGCCGAAGCCGTGCCCATGAAAGAGGTGAAGACGACAGATGTGATCAAGTTCGTCAAGCATCATGTCATTTACCGATTTGGCGTCCCTCGACGGATTATTCATGATAATGGTCCGCAATTCATCAGTCAGGGATTTTCCAGATTCTGCAATAAATTCAGAATCAAAGATATCGCCTCTACACCATATAACCCTGCGGCTAATGGGTTGGCCGAAGCTTTCAACAAGACGATCATTAAACTCCTTCGGAAGTTCGTCTCCTCCAATAAACGAGATTGGGATGAAAAGTTGGGAGAATGTTTGTGGGCCTATCGCACCACCGTTCGCACCCTGACTAAATCTACCCCGTTTTCTTTGGTTTATGGAAGTGAGGCTGTCTTGCCTCTTGAAATCCAGATACCATCATTAAGAGTGGCTTTAGCTACAAAGATGACGATAGAAGAGCGCCATCAGCAAAGGTTACAAGAACTAGAGGCGTTAGATGAAAAACGTCTCAGGGCTCAACAACAAATTGAGTTGTATCAAGCCCGAATTGCTCATACGTTCAATAAGAACGTTAAACCAAGGACCTTTAAACAAGGAGACTTGGTTCTGGCTGTTAAAAGGCCAATGGTGCTAACCCACAAGACTAAGGGCAAGTTTGAACCCAAGTGGGAAGGACCGTTCATTGTGGAGACAGTTTACTCCAGTGGAGCTTATCGCTTAATGAATCAAGACGGCGATAGGATAATGATGCCGATCAATGGCAAATTTCTGAAGAAATACTATGCTTAATATCTCTGGGAGTATAAGCCTCCAATTTATCCAAGTTACGCAGATGAGCACTTGGACTTCTTCTATTCTGGTGATTTTAACCCACTAAATCTGGCGTGTCTGGTTCTCAAGTTTGAACCACCTCCAGTCTTTTTTCTAGGCATGCGCATTGTGCGCCTCTGACCTAAACTCTGGCGTGTCTGGTTCTCAAGTTTGAACCACCTCCAGTCTTTTCTCTAGGCATGCGCATTGTGCGCCTCTGACCTAAACTCTGGCGTGTCTGGTTCTCAAGTTTGAACCACCTCCAGTCTTTTTTCTAGGCATGCGCATTGTGCGCCTCTGACCTAAACTCTGGCGTGTCTGGTTCTCAAGTTTGAACCACCTCCAGTCTTTTTTTTCTAGGCATGCGCATTGTGCGCCTCTGACCTAAACCTGGTGTGTTTAGAGTACCCAGTTCGAGTTACGCGAGAGAGCCTTGAACCGCCTCCAGTTTGGTTCTCAAGTTTGAACCACCTCCAGTCTCTTCTTGGGCATGCGCAGTTTGGCGCCTCTGACCCAAACCTGGTGTGCTCAGTTCTCAAGTTTGAACAGCCCCCAATCTTTCTTTTAGGCATGTGTAATTAAGCGCCTCTGACCTAAAAGATATGAATTGCCCAATGCTTCTATAGCAATGGGAAGAGGAGATTAAATTCCTCGCCAACCCATCATACTGGGGTAAAAGTATGAATTGCCCAACGCCAACTAGGCAATGGGAAGAGAACAAGTTTCTCGCCAACCCATCATACTGGGGTAAAAGTATGAATTGCCCAACGCTTCTATAGCAATGGGAAGAGGAGATTAAATTCCTCGCCAACCCATCATACTGGGGTAAAAGTATGAATTGCCCAACGCTTCTATAGCAATGGGAAGAGAACTAGTTTCTCGCCAACCCATCATACTGGGATAAAAGTATGAATTATCCAACGCCAACTAGGCAATGGGAAGAGAACTAGTTTCTCGCCAACCCATCATGCTGGGGTAAAAGCATGAATTTCCCAACGCCAACTAGGTAATGGGAAGAGAACTAGTTTCTCGCCAACCCATCATGCTGGGGTAAGAGTATGAATCGCCCAATACCGATAAAGTAAAGGGAAGAGGAAAAGTTTGGCATTTAAGCCCAGACGTAGTCCTCGACAACTCACCATGTTGAGGGAAATAATATGGCTAGCCCAACTCAAACGGTAGTTGGTAAAGGCTAATCAAATCTGTTAATAGCTGGGGGTTTGCTAAAAATCCCATATTAAACTTTAATTATTATTTCGGTTCAAGAAATTGAGCATAAAACGGTACCGAGATAAATCATTTTGACAACAGGTTATTTGTTGGGCAAGCAAATCTGTTTTGAAGCCGGCAAATAAAAGAGCCAAAAGAATCATCTTTATTAAGGTGAAGATACAAAAAGAATTTCAAAGAAACATAGTAAAGTTATCTCTCTCCTGTTTACAAAGTTCTTATTACAAGGAAGATAAAAGTGTAAAGAGAGATGAAACTATTGGCCTCCCAGAAGTCTCAATTGGTTTATTGTCTCGTCCAAATTTCTACGATGAGAAGCCTCAACGGTTTGCTGAGCTTGCCTACGCAACTCATCATCACTTATTGAAAGTTGTTGCTGACGAGATTCTTCTATGGCACGATTCCTGGCCATCTCTTCCTGCTGAATCTGCTCCTGCTGGACAAGCAACATCTCCCGTTTCTTGACAGATTCTCCTAATCGGAGTTCATTTTCTATCAAGGTGGCCCGAGCTCTCGCAATCGTCTCCTGGGCTTTAGAGATGGCCGCCTGACTTTCCTCAATTCCGAAGTTTACCCTTTGCAGGTCGCCAATAACGGACTCCCGACTGGCCTGGAGCTCTGTCAGCTCCTGAGACCATCTCTCCTCCTGCTGCCTTAAAATATTTCTTCGAGATAAGGATTCTGCTCGAAGCCGCACCAGCTCTATCTCAGTGATCGCCTCCACATCCGCCTGACGGAATGTGTGTAGCGTGGTCACCTGCTCTTCTAAAGCTGCAAGGCGGGCCCGGTATGGAACTGCTCGATCTTGTCCACCGAATTCTTCGATATTTCCTAAATACCGGAGTAACAGTGGACGTGCGAAGTTGAAGGAATCGTGGCCAGCAAGAACCATCTCGACACATCTTCTTAACAAATACATAAAATCCTCGACAGTGAAGCTGAAAAGTCTTTCAAGAGGATTTGAAGTGTCGGTAGGCAAAGTAGGCAATGCCAAAAGGGGTGTCGTGAGCAAGGGAGCAGTAGTGGCTGGGATTGGAGAAGAGGAAGTCCGTCCCTGCATTAAATTCATGATCTGAGGGACCAGTAGAGCCAGTGCAGATCTGGAAGAACTGGAGACCCCAGACGAAGTACCGACAGTACAAATCACTTGGGTACCCCCACCAACAGGAAGAGAAGATGGGACCACTTCGCCTGAAGCTCCTCCGGTGGGAGAAGCATCTTCGAATGAGAATTTCAAATTATTCTCCTCCCCTGCTGGAAGGCTTGGAGTCGGAAGAGTTGCAGGTATCTCAGCAGCCACGACAACAGACGACGTTAAAATCGCTGACTGAGAAAGCACTCCAACGACCGTGGGAAATGTCTCAGAGGAGCAAACGGGTGTTGGAGATGGCATGCTAGGAGAAGGTGTAGCCTCATTAGCAGCAGCTGCGATAATAATCTCAGTTCTCTCGTCACTTCCCAATTCGTCAATTGGGAGAATTAAAGAGGAAACAGAGGCAGGAGCCGGTGTGGAATGATCAGCCGCAAACTCACCAGCAGAGCTACTCACACCACCAACAGAGCCAGAATGGTCCATTCTATTGTCAGACTCTACTTGGGTAGTCGAGTGCATTGGCGAAAGAAGTTGATCACCTACATTTCAGAAGACCAGAAAAGTAGTGTTACGTTAAAATAATAACGGGCAAAAGATAAAATGCTAAAGGCCATACCAGGTGATACAAGTCCAGTTGTCGGACTTGAAGGGGGAGCCATTGTTGTTTCCAGCAGTGTACCCGTCTCGCTACCCGTTAGTTGCGCCCCAGGTTCTGCCATAGGCTCTACGGCCGAAGGAGCTGAAATCTCAGCAACACTTGGAGCTTTGGCAGGTTCATCCTCCCTTGCCAACGCTGGGGGTACAGCTGAAGCCAACAAGTCGGAAGCAAGTTTGATAGCCACTTCTTGGGGGGCTATCAAAGTTTCCTGTGCCAGTTTTTGCTTCTTACTCGGCCTTTTCTTTAAAGTGCCGCGGCGTTTGAGAGTTGGGCTCAGGGAACGACTGACAATAGGCTGAGGAACTCCACCAGCACCAACATCATCATCATCATCACCGGCATCATCGTCTGATTCGCTGATGTCCGAAGGCTCAGCCGCAGCGCCAAGGAATTCTTCCATTCCTTTTATCCTTATCCTAGAAGCACCCTGACGGCTAATATAGAGGGCTTCAATCTCTTTGCAACAACTGTGATTGAGAGAGAAGCCGGGCACGTCAGCATTGCAATGTTGAACCAATTGCAGGAGCGAGGGTCATGGCCAATTCTGGCACCTTCTGGGGCAAGGAGAATTCAGCTTCGGTCCCGCCCGCTGCAAAATGGAACCAGCCACGAGCACCTTCGTATAAATTCCCCTCATAAGCGAGATCTTTATTTGGATTACCCACATAAAGTTGAGAATATCCAAACTGGCGAGCAAAACGACTCGGAGTATATGGCTCAATCTGACACCTGAGATCTTGACGATACACCAAGTGTCTGGGACGGATGTTGAGAAGCCACCAGAACGCTCCTGCAGATAAAGTAGTGAACTTATCTGCTCCCATGGCATCCTTTAGCCTCGTCCCATATCCTCCGCCGGGAAAGTCAGGAAAACACAGGAAGATCTCGTAATTCTGAAAGGTACGAAGAGTCTTCCGAATCTGGGACATATAATTCTGCCTCCATGAAGAACGTTCATACAGTTCTACAAGGAAGCACTTTTCACCCGAACGACGCTCTGGCGCACTCATTAAGGAGGGACAGTGCAAGACAAGCCACGCCATCAAATAGGTGTAGGGCATCTCCACCCTAGGGTTTGGAGTTTTCGGTTGGGCAGTCACTTTCGACTTGCCCTTTCCTTTCCCCTTGACCTTAATAGTGGGGAGTCACGACAGAATATCCTCAGTCCATACTGCAAATTGCATACCATAGCGGGAAGGAGTCCAAGGGGTCGGCCGTATACAAGAAGAACCGCTGGATATACCACGGTCACTGCAATCGCTTCCTTAGGCAATGACGGCACGACGCATCTTTTGAGCCACAGCATCAGAAACCCGGCAATGAGACCTCTGTTGGAGATCGGAAACTGGGCTTGATAGTGATAGCTCTTAAATGAAGTACCGGGACCGTATCCATTCTCATTGGATTCCATAGTATAGAACAAACGGTAATGGCCCCTGGCTACACGTTGGTCGATCTCTGAAATAGGGACAGGAGAATGACCATGGATAGTGGCCGAGCTATCCTTAGAATTTAAGTTGGCAAAGAGATATTCGGCCTACTTCTTGTGGCCAATACCGTGATTACGTGCACCTGTCTGGTCAGCGCAGATATGATAATGGCACATCATCTCTCAGTACGTGACATAAATGCGCTCATCCCTCACAAATAGCATGTTCAACTCATCAGTGGTGGGGATATACTCCTCGTAAGGGACTTCGCCCATCGAGAGCCCAGAAACTTCAAACATCTCGTGGAGAGCGAACCCTAGCTCACCCACTGGAGTAAATAAAGTACAGGTTTCAGGGTTATACATCTCCAAGAGGCAGTAAAAGTGATAAGCACTCTGGGGAAACCCGAATTGGACATTCCTGATGGCTTTATACAAGCCAATATCCTTTAAAATGGGCTCGTGGGAATCCAGCATGTACTGAACAAGGCGTGCCCACCACATATTGTTAGAAAAATGAACCCAGCCAGGCATCCTGAAGTCGCTAGCCGGGTACTGACCATCTTTCGCCAAGAACTCACTTAAGAAAGTTCGGGCACGAGATGGGACTTCTCCCATTGGAAGCTCCTTGCCAAATCGGCCTGGAAGCAAGCCAGTAATGCATCTGGGGGAACCGTCTTGATAAACCCCTTTTGCACCAAATTTGCCTGTTGGGACGCCATCTTGCTCTTGAGTCAATACCCACTTTAATTCCCGAGGTATCGCCAGTCTCTGAAGATAGACCAGAGGATAGCTACGATCCATTCTAGGTAGAAACATCAGCATTTCGCCTGAGTTATATAACCAAACATGCTCCTCTTCAGAAAGGATCTCATCTGAGTGATCCATCTGGTCTCCAAAGAGGAAAGCGGGTTTCTCCATCGCCCTTCTGTTCACATCTTCAAAAGCCGCGTCAGTTATGATTTCTCGCGCAGTAGTGGGGTGGTACTTGATCAGCTTCTCCTTGCGTTCCTTCGGGTCTGGCTTGTATGAGGGCAGGATGGTAGTGAAACGGAATTGGCCTGAGGGATCAGAACCCCCAGCAAAGCCGAAGTAGTTCTTGTGGGGAAGAGATTCCATCGAATATCCTACTGCAAAAAGAAAGCAGAATGAGAGAAGTTTCTCTAGGGCAGAAAATTTCTCTAAGTATGGACGCGCGAAGCTAAAAATTAGAACGCGCGAAGTTAAGAATAGCGCCGCGCGAAGCTAAAGATTAGACCACGCAGAAATAGCCTCGCGTTTTTAGCGCGATTGCTAGTTAAAAGAGCCTCGGGTTTTTAGCGCGATTGCTACTTAAAATAGCCTCGCGTTTTCAGCACGACTACTACTTAAAAGAGCTTCGCGTTTTCAGCGCGATTGCTACTTAAAATAGCCTTGCGTTTTCAGCGCGATTGCTACTTAAAATAGCCTAGCGTTCTCAGTGCGATTGCTACTTAAAAATAGCCTCGCGTTTTCAGCGCGACTGCTACTTAAAATAGCCTCGCGCTTCAAACGCGAGGATGACGCGATAACTTCGCGTAAGAAGGTAGTCAGAGACTTTTCTTCTTCTCCAAGCCTTACGGCAGGAGTACGGCGATCTCACCGGTAAAAGAGTTGGTTGATCAGTTAAAATTAAGCCAAATCACTCAAGAAATGTTCTAAAGAGTCTCGATGGAAAGAGTCTTACCCCCGATAGGCGAAATGTGGGCTGGCGCGTCGCTGCCTTGGCCGCCGCCACCACTGCTTGCGCCAGTCGCCGAAGATGGAGCCGCTCGAGAAGTAGCACGAGTTTTGGGTGCCATTGCTGAGAAAAATCGACTGAAAATTTGGAGAAACTCGGTCGGAAGAAGATCGGGTCGTCTGAACTCTGATCGCCTGAATATCTAAGTTTCTGGAAAATTCTCAAATAGAGTGAGAAGGATAAGAAATAGAGATTTCTTTTTAAATGGAAGGAACCGCCTCTTGGAATTCGGCGCGAGTTTCGGAGAAAGTGACTGGTCAGTTACTCTCTAAAACGCGAAGCTATTAGCCTCGCGCGACTAAGAAAAAGCGAGGTTGATTAACTCCGCACAACTATACAAAACGCGAGGATAGCCTGTGCCTTAGCTTCGCGTTTTCATGGAACAACTTAGATTTTTGACGAGTTCAATTAGGCGCTTCCATCTAAGTTAAAGTGATTCTTATCCAATCATTTGGGTATTATCAATCTAAGTCGCACAGAAGTGCCTTAGACTATTTTACCAAAATTATTAACCATATTTCTGTTGAGCAAGCAAAATTCTTGAAGCTAACAGATAGAGAGGAAAATAATTTATTCATGAAGCAAGAGATTACAAAGAGGGAGTTATAGCTCTCCCAAAAGCTTTTTACATGGTCAATTTGTCAATAACCAAACAGCAAGATTTCTTTACGGGGTGTTGAAGCTCAGTTCCCTGGTTCACATGCAAAAGAAATTCAGGATTTCTCTACGGGGTGTTGAAGCTCAGTTCCCTGGTTCACATGCAAAAGATCTCCTCTGCAAATGTCAACTAGGATCTGTCATCTGAAATGAAGCACGAGAGGAAAGGAAAGTGCTGCACTGAAGCGCAATTCTGCACTGCAAGTGCTGCAGCTCCTTATTTACAGCCCCTTCTGGAGTTTATCTCTCGGAGCCAGAGCTTGAAACCTGCAACTATGTTGTAAAGCATATGCTTCTGACTTCCTTAGAGTTACTTTTTCTGATGAAGATCGATGGACCCACATATGTTCCTCTTCAGAAAGGATTGAACTTACTGCAAAAGGAACAGAGTTTCCAAAAGAGTGAAAACGCGGAGCTAAGCTAACTCCGTGCACAGTTGAAGAAATAGCCTCGCGCTTTAAACACAGAGGATGATGCGATAACTTCACGTAAAGGGGGACAAGATTTCTTTCTACTCTTTCCTTCTCTTTGCAATTCATCGCGACTGCTAATCAAGGATAGCCTCGCAATTCATCGCGACTGCTAATCAAAGATAGCCTCGCAATTCATCGCGACTGCTAATCAAAGATAGCCTCGCAATTCATGGCGACTGCTAATCAAAGATAGCCTCGCAATTCATGGCGACTGCTAATCAAAGATAGCCTCGCAATTCATCGCGACTGCTAATCAAAGATAGCCTCGCAGATTTCAAGCGCAGGGACGACACAATAAAACGGCGATCTCGCCAACAAGACAAAGCAATCGTCCAGATTAAAATCAAGACAAAATATCTCAGAATGGTTCTTAGAAAACCAAGAGATAAGGTTTTTACCTTCGGAAGACGCTGCATAGACTAGTTCGCCGTCGCGTCTACCTTCACGGCCGCTGCCATTAACGCCGGCCAACTTGCGAAAAGCCAAACTCCTCTGGAAAGACATCCTATGGAGAATTGAACGAAGATCAGTTGAAGATCATTCGTGAGTCACTCGAGTTCTCAGAAATTCTTCGGATGAGATGAAGAAGAAGATGAGCCAGGAGCTCTATTTAAATAGAATTTCCGTCGCTTGGTATTCGGCATGGAAACTCGGGGTAATTAATGACATAATTACTCATTTTACTGGAGACGAAGTAAAGCTAATTAGCTCCGCGTAAGTGAGCAAAATAACGCGGATAAACTTGCTATTCTAACTCCGCGTTTCAGTTTAAATATCCAAAGTATTTCAAAATCTGCTGAAGTCTAAGCCATTTTGAAAACTTTGGAGGGGGTTCTGTTGGCAGTGAAAATTTCTAAGTTAAAAAGATTTTCCACAACAGAACGCGGAGCTAATTCAATAGCCCCGCGTTTGGTTACATTAACCCTGCGTTTGAATAAAACGCGGAGATGTTTAATAGCTCCGCGTTGATTCCGCAGTCTGGCTTGCAATAGCCCCGCGTTTGGTTATATTAACCCTGCATTTGAACCCTGCATTTGAATAAAACGTGGAAATATTTAATAGCTCTGCGTTGATTCCGCAGTCTGGCTTGTATTAGCCTCGCGTTTGAGTAAAACGCGGAGATGATCAATAGCTCCGCGTTAACTCCGCGTTTTGGTTATTTAGCATCGCGTTTTGATGCGATTAAAGCTCCGCGTAAACAGATAACCAGAATTTCAAATTGATTGAGATTATGATTCTGGGCTTATCCAAATACCCGAGTCAAGTCTAATCAGAATTCCATCAAAACTAAGATATTTGATCGGAATCCTTGATGAATGCAAGTTCTATTTAGATAGAAACTCTTGCATTAACCTGGGCTATAAATACCTTCTTGGTGAAACCCTAGTGGTCTTCTTCTTCTTTTTGGCATCGGAAGCCTCCTATCGATCCTTTGGCAATTCAAGTACGCGAGAGAGCCTTGAATCCTTTGCTGATCATCTTTTGAAATCTTGGAGAATTCAAGTTACGCATAGAGCCTTGAGTTCGTGAAGATCAGAGAAAATCACCAACTTCTTTCTGGAGTTCTTGAGAAGTTCGAGTTACGCGAGAGAGCCTTGAACGAATCAAAACCAGAGAAGATCGTCTATATTCGGCCGATATCTTTAAAAGAAAAGATTTCAACGTACCGATCGTCCAAAGGAACTGCTTGACAGATCCCATCGCCACAGATCCCACAATATTGTAAAAGAGAGAGATTGAAATATAAAATCCTCTCATTTGTTCTTTTTATATCTTGTTCACTTTCATTGTAATTTAAGTTAATTCAATGGGAGGAAGCGAAGGAACTTTTGCGACGAACAATGAGTAGCTAATTAGATCAGCTCTAGGATGTAGATGAAGCTAAGATCCACCATGTAATTATTTTCTAATATTTTTCTTCTTAAATAAAATTAATAAAGCCATGATTTCTCAAATGAAAAATTAAAATACAAGGACCCGAAGTTTAGAACTTTGATAGGTTATACTTGAATTAGGATTCTTGATAATCTATGCTTAGTTAGGGATTGGGGTTGCTGGTTTTGTCTTTTTATTTGAATTATCTAAAAGATTTAGTTTATTTTTATAAGAAGTAGCATCTTTTGATGAGCTATACTTGCATAACACTTGATAGCTCATGCTTAGGGCATTTTAAGTAAAAATTAAACTAAAAAGATTGAATTTTTATGATAGAAGAAAATAGTAGAAGTAAGAACATGGCTAGAAATTAGTGGATTCTATATCCTAGGCTACTTAGATTAATCCGACCTCAATCTAGAACCTTTGGTTAGTCCGTTGAACTATAGAGAAAGTAAGAACGCAGAAACACCTTAAATCCTTGTGAGACGACTTGTACAGCGCTACAACGATACTGTGCGCTTGCAGTAAATATAACACATCATAGCACCTGGAGCTTCAGCAGGTCCACTCTCCTCTGCCAGGCGCCGGAGGCAGAGATGAGGCCAGCAAGTCTGAAGCAAACTTGACCGCCACCTCTTGAGAGACTAAGAGGGTCCCCGGGGCTAATTTCTGCTTCTTCTTCGCCGGTTCGCCTCTTACAGATCCGCGGCGTTTAATGGCTGGACTCCGGGAGCGGGGAGCCAAGTGTTGAAGAGCACCTCCAACATCAGCATCACAGTTGTCATCATTATCATTATTATTATTATTATCAGAATCGCCCGCATCTGATGGATCCGCCGCGGTACCGAGGAATTCATCCATTCCTTTCACTCGGACCCTTTTTGCCCCTCTACCGCAAGAGTAGAAGGCTTCAATCTCCTTACAACAGCTATGGTTGATGAAGAAGTTAGGTACTTCAGCATTAGCAACGCTGTACCAGGTACAGAAGCTTAATACCATGCTTAGCTCTGGCGATTTCAGGGGTAGCATAAATTCTGCTCCGGTTCCTCCAGCAACAAAATGGAACCAGCCCCGTGCCCCTGCGTACAGATTCCCCTCGTACGCCAACCCTTTATTTGGATTTCCTACATAAAGCTGCGTATATCCAAATTGACGAGCAAATCTACTTGGGATATACGGCTCTATGTAGCACATGGTGTCTTGCCTGTACACCAAGTGTCCGGGGCGAATATTCAATAACCACCAGAAGGCACCTGAAGATAAATTGGTGAACTTGTTTGCTCCCAAAATATCTTTAAATTTAGATCCATACTCTCCCCCAGGGAAGTCTGGGAAGCAGCGGAAAATCTTGTAGTTTTGATGATGACGGAGTGTCCTGCGGATTTGAGACATGTAATTACTCTTCCAGACAGAGCGCTCGTACTTCTCTACGAAGAACGGCTTGTCATTTGGATTGTAATCCGCGGCACTCATCAAAAAAGGGCAGTGCATGACTAGTCACGCCATTAAATATGTGTAGGGCGTCTCTACCCTTGGGTGCGGTGTCTTCACCGTGGCAGCTTCTTTGGCCGCTTTTCCCTTTCTAGCTTTGTCTTTGTTCTTCTCTACTGGCATAAAGCTGTTGTAGAGGGCCCGGAGTCCGCTTTGGAGGTTGGCAACCATTACTGGTAATAACCCGAATGGTCGTCCATAGGCCAATAGAATGGTTGGATAGACGACGTTCTTGGCGATAGCTTCCTTAGGAAGCGAAAGGACGACACACCTCTTCAGCCACAACATTAAAAAGCCAGTAAGGAGACCCTTCTCAGAAATAGGGAACTGGGCTTGATAATGGAAGCTCTGAAAGACCGTGTCAGGACTAAATCCTCCTTCATTTGATTCGGTCGTATATGTTGTGGCTTCTAAGTTGGACATACGCTCCTTCACTTCTTCGATACTAACGGAAGGGCGTCCACGAACCATAGGGAGACTCTCTTTTAGATTGATGAAGAGATAGTCTGCCCACTTCTTATGGCCAATTCCCTAGTTCCTTACTCCAGCCAGGTCGGCGCAAATATGAAAGTGGCACAACATTTCCCAGTAGGTCTGGTAGATGTGCTCATCCCCCGCTTTTAGCATCTTTAATTTTTCAGCAGTGGGGATATATTCCTCATAAGGGACTTCGCCCATTGATAACCCCGACACTTCGAACATCTCGTAGAGAGCGAATCCCAGCTCACCCACCGGTGTAAAGAAGGTGCCGGTTTTAGGGTTATACATCTCCAGCAGGCTGAACAAGTGGTACGAGCTTTGAGGCAAGCCAAAGTGGACGTTTCTAATGGCTTTGTACAAGCAATTTCCTTTAGGGTCTGCTCATGGGTGTCCAGTATGTGTTTGACAAGTTTAAACCACCACATGTTGCCCGAGGAGTGGACCCATCCGGGCATTCTAAAGTCTTTGGCGGGGTACTGTCCACCCTTGGCCAAGAATTCGCTAAGGAAAGTCTTAGCACGAATCGGGACTTAACCAACATGATGCTCTTTGGTGACTCTGCCTGGGAGGAGCCCCGTAATACATCTAGGGGGACCGTCTTGAAAAGCCTCATTCGCGCCAAACTTGTCAGTCGCAATACCATCATACTCACGAGTTAGTTCAAATTCTAACTCGCGGTGGGAAGAAAGCCTCTGGAGATACACCAAGGGGTAGCTACGCTCCATGTCAGTCAAAAACATGAGCAGATCCCAGGCCTGATATAGCCACTTACTCTCTTCTTCAAAGAGAATCTCATCAGAATTATCCAACGCATCTCCGAAGAGGAATGCGGCTTTTCCAGTATCTCTCGGTTCGTTGCCTCAAAAGGAGCGTCGGTGATAATCTCCCTCGCAGTCGCAGAGCTGTATCTTATCAGTTTCTCCCTGCGCTCCCTGAGACCTGACTTGAAGGCGGGAAGATCAGTGGTGAAACGGAACTGAGTTGCTGAGTCTGCACCACCAACGAAGCTGAAGTGATGCCCTTGGGAGATTGGGTCCACTGAATAGCCAACTGCAAAAGAAAAATTAAGAGTTAGAAAAGTTTCTACAAATCAGAAAAAAAAATTCTAAGTATGAAAACGCGGAGCTAGAGGTAACTCCGCTCGAAGTTAAGTGAAATAACTTCGCGTTTACGAATGCGAAGCTAAGGATGATAACTTCGCGTTTATAAACGCGAAGCTAAAATTATAACCTCGCGTCAAGATGCTATAGTTAGCAAAAATAACTTCGCGTTTAAAAACGCGGAGGTAACGCGATAGCTTCGCGTGGAGGAAGACCAGAGATCTTTTCCTTCTTCTCCAAGCCATTTGGCCGGAGCACGGCGGCCTCGCCGGTAAAAGAGATGATTAGCCGGTTAAAACCGAGCCAAATCACTCCTAAAAAAGTTCTAAAAGTCCAAGAAGTGAAGAATCTTACCGCCGATAGGCGAGGCGTGGACTGGCTCGTCGCTGCGGCCACTTCCATGGCCGCTGCCGCCGCTGCTTGCGCCAGTCGCCGATGGCGAGGCTGCGCGTGAAGAAGCACAGGTCTTGGGTGCCATTGCTTGCAAAATCTTGAAGGAAATCGACGAAAATCGGGTCGAAAATAGCTCGGTCGCCTGAGTCGCCTGGATCACTGGAGTTCTGGAGCTCTAATCTCTTGAAAATCCTCCGAATGAAGTGAGGAAGAAAAAGAAGAGGCTCCATTTAAATGAAAAAACCCGCCTTTTGGTATTCGGCGCAAGAATCGGAGCGATTACTGATCAATTGCTCTCCATAATGTGAAGTTATTAGCTTCGCGTGGTGATGCGAAATGCGAAGCTCTTAGCTCCGCGCAGCTATGCAAAACACGAAGATAACGTGATATTTTAGCTATGCGTTTCTATGAGAGGCTTCGACTTGGCATGTGCAATTAAGCACCTCTGCCGAAATCTGATAATCATCACTCGATTATCTTGGTATGTGCATTTCAAGTTACGCATGAGAGTCTTGAACCGCCTCCATCAAACTAAGGCATATGCAATTAGGCGCCTCTGTCTAAGTTAAATGATCCTTATCCGATCATTTCAGGTACTAACAGTCTAAGTTACGCAAATGAGCCTTGGATTGTTTTACCGAAACTATGAACCATCTATTTGTTGACCAAGCAAAATTCTTGAAGCCAACAGATAAAGAGAAATGGAATTGTCTTTATTCATAAAGCAAAAAGGTTATAAAAGTAGAGGGAGTTATAGCTCTCCCAAAAACTTTAAACCTATTCATCGACTCACCAATAACTCGACGACGAGTCTCCTCCACGGAGTGTTGAGCTTGCTGGCGCAAGTCATCACCATTTAATGTGAATTGCTAGGCCAATCGCTGATGAGATTCTTTTCCTGCTTAATTCCCTGGTTCACATGTAAAAGATCTCCTCTGCAAATGTCAACTATGATCCGTTTAAAGTTCTTAGTGGATCATATGAAGATACTGCCACAAGAATCCTAATGAAGATGCACAAATTGAATTCGACACGCTATATGCCCTTAAATGATCATCTCTATCGCTTTGGAAAGCGACAGAGATTGTCATCTAACAGAAATGCTTCTCAAGAAAACTTAATGAGCTGCCGCAGAGTTCTTGTAACTCCTTCAAAAAGTTTACCTTTTGGAACCAGAGCTTGAAACCTGCAACTATGTTGTAAAGCATATGCTTCTGGCTTCCTTAGAGTTACTTTTGCAGATGAAGATCGGTGCATGGCTGGCCTTTGAAGATATATCAGGGGATAGCTACGCTCCATACTGGGTAGAAATATCAGCAAGTCACCAGATTGGTAGAGCCACATGCACTCCTCCTCAAAAAGGATCTGGTCCAAATACTCAACTGCAAGAGAAAAATCAAGAGTTAGAAAAAGTTTTACAAAATTCGAAAAATCTTCTAAGTATAAAAATGCGGAGCTAAAACTAACTCCGCGCGCAACTGAGGAGATAGCCTCGCGTTTCACTCGCGAGGCTAAAATTCATAGCCTCGCATTGAAACGCGACAGCTAGTCAAAATAGCCTCGCGTTTCAAACGCGAGGATGACGCGATAGCTTCGCGTAAGAAGAAGATTAGAGTTCTTCTCCGTCTTCTCCTTCCTCTCCAAGTCTTACGGTCGGAAAACGGTGATCTTGCCGGTACAAAAATGGTTGGTCGGTTAAAACCGAGCCAAAACACTCCAAAATTGTTCTAACGAGTCCGGAAGTTGAGATTTTTACCTCAAATGAGCGCGGTATGAACTGGTTCACTGCTGTGTCCGCTCTCTCGGCCGCTGCCACCGCTGATAGCGCCGGCCGTCGATTGTGAGGAGGTGCGCGATACCGTACTCTTCTTAGATGACATCCTAATGATGAAAATCTATGGAAAATCGAACGAAGTCCGGTCAAAGACTGCTCGTTCACATGAGTCGCCCGGTCGCCTGAGCTCCAAATTCTTGGATTCCTCGAATGAAGTGAGGAAGAAGATCTATAGACTCTATTTAAAAGAGAGAACCGCCTCTTGGTATTCGGCGTAAGGTTCGGAGTAATTACTGAGCAATTACTGAGTAATTACTGAGTAATTAATGAGCAGTTACCTACTAAAACGCAAAGCAATTTAGCTCCGCGCAAGTGAACAAAATGCGAAGACGACTTGGTATTCTAACTCCGCGTTTCAGTTTAAGTATCCAAAGTATTTCAAATTTTGCAAAATTCTAAGCCATTTTGAAAACTTTGGAGGGGGTTCTATTGGCAGTGAAAATTTCTAAGTAAATAGAGTTTTCCATAACAAAACGCGAAGCTAACTCCGCAGCTCCGCGTCTGGCTATTTTAGCCTCGCGTTTGAGTAAAACGCGGAGCTATTCAATAACTCCGCGTTCTGGTTCTTTAGCTCCACGTTTTGGCGAGACTATCTCCGCGTGAGCAAATAACCAGAATCTCAAAATTGATTGAGATTATGATTTGGGCTTATCCAAACACCCAAATTAAGTCTGATCAGAACTCTAAATCAAGAGATTTAAATCAAAACTAAGATATTTGATTGGAATCCTTAATGAGAACAAATTCTATTTAGATAGAAACTCTCAAATCATCCTAAGGCTATAAACCCTCTTGAGGAAGTCTTAGAGGATCTTTTCCGAAGAATCAGATTTTTTTAGCATCTTGGAGAGTTCAAGTTACGCATAGAGTCTTGAATTCGTGAAGAGCAGAGAAGGAAAGATCCAAAAGTCGGCCACCATCTTCAAGAGAAGAGTTCGACGTCAGATCGTCCAAAGGAACTACATCGATAGATCCCATCGCCACACAGATCCCACATCATATTGTAAAAGAGAGCGATATACATATAAATCCTCTCGTTTGTTCTCTTTTTCTTTTGTTCACTTTCGTTGTAAATCAAGTTATTTTAATCGAAGGAAGGCAAGGAATTTCTGCTGCGAACAGAGAATTCTCCCCAACAATAGTTTTTTTTGAAATAATTCCCCAACAATAGTTACAAAGTAACTTTAAATACAAAGTTGAGTCAGACTGGCTCTAGGGCAATATGAGTCTCAAATGCATCCTCGTATCTCAAGAACAAGAAAAAAGAAGCATCTTATTTACTTTTGAATCTTGGGGAAAAATATCACAAGTCTAAAATGCAACTAGTTATCATGGATAAATGAAAAGAGAGCATATTAAAATGCTGGCATGGTATACCTTGAAATCCTAAAGGAACATACTTAGATAAAAAATTAAAATTAAAAAATTAAAATTAAAAAAATCTTTGAAGAACATGAAGGCTGTGTTTGGTTTGCAAGAAAGAAGAAAGAGAAAGGGAAAGAAAAAAAAAAATGAAAGAGACGGAAACGGAAATTGGTTTCTCTTTGATGTTTGCTTAGTAAGAAAATATTCTCTTTTCTTTTAAACTTTATCTCAAACCAAACAATAGAAAACATCTTCTTCCTTATTTTCTTTTCTTTTATTTTTTTTTTTCCCTCAAACCAAACAGTGCCGAAGGAAAAAAGAGTACATGCTTAGATAATCGCAGCCCTTGCTATTTATGAATCACAATTCTACAGCTTGTCCAACTACTGAAAGAGAGGATATCTAGTGCACCTAATTTTGAAAGCAAATATATAAGTGATTTATAAAGCCAGATTGATGATCATCACTTTTACCACCGCACTAGCTTATACAAGTACGAGGTGGGATGTGATATACTTAGCTGGTTCACTTTAAATGATGGTGCCTAGATATCACAGTTTGAACTCTAGTAGCTCTTCCACATCTTGATACACTTTGCAAAAGAATGCAAAAGTTTACTCATACATAGTTGGCTTTTAACTCTTACCATCATCAAGTCATTTCTGATACTATCGAAAGCAACTAAACCCGCAGTGTTTCTGTGTAGTTAAAAAAGAAAAACTTCATTTGATGTGATAGTTCTAAGTCAACACTTACCAACAATCCCCCTCCCCCCCCCCCCCCCCCCCCCCAAAAAAAACAACCCCAACACACACACACACAACCCACCCACAACTTCGTCATGAAGATTTTATTCGAATAGGACCGTTCTTTATAGTGCCATCCGAATTGATATAGATAGTGGGTGATCCTTTTGTAGATAGAATGAGCTATTCACATGTCAAACCCTTCTTTAGTATATTATTACGAGTATACTGAACTTTCGATACAATACCAATAACTAATCTATATTTTCAGAATTATATACATGTTCAAAATAATATTCAATGTTTAATAACTTGTTTATGATGTTCGATACAAATATAGGTTGAAACGATAACAAAGATGCATGATAAAAAAACCCAGGAACGTTGGGTAGTATGAAGATTTATATTGAAATTCTATCGATTCCTAAAGATACTCCAAGTCCTGTGATAGCTCTAGAGAATCTTTTTGTGAGTCTTGGTATGCACACCTAGGTCCTTAATTGCACAAAAAATAAGTAATATACATAATACCAAAATAATCATTGAACTAACTGAAATATTTAAGTTTCAAGCATGATAATTGTATAAAATTAACAATAAAAATAATAATGATTAATCATTATATTATCAATTATGTGTTTCGTGCCATTGGAAACTACTAGATGGAAAGACTTGTGAATTCAAGCATATCACATGCATAGACCCGGGACCATGAACTAGTTCCAGACCGTTGAGTCTGTCATACTACTAGATACAACATTATTAGTATTCAATAAACAATATCAGTAAACTACTAGTACCCCTCGCAGTGGGAACAAGTAGTATTATTGCAACTCATTCGATATTAGATTCCCAAAATACATGTATGTTTCCATCTAATAGTTTTTCCAATCACCATACTATTTCCATTTCAATTTATATAAGTTTGGTGACAATATCAGTTACTACCACTATAGAATCATTAAGTACTCAGTATTTAGTACCACACCAGTTAAATGAATAACTGAAACTAGCATCCTTTATGTTTAAACCATATTCAGTTGTTTCTAGTTAGATTACACATTCCAGCTACTTTAATCATATAATAATGCTTATTCCTTATTAATTAAATAAAAAACGTACATAATATAGGAAACTCTCAACATACTTACACTTTCTTGGTTAGTCAATAATCAATTCACTAAAGAGAGATCTTTTATCTCCTATGAGGAAGGTCATCTTTTTCTTTCAAGGAGAATATTAAGAGTTCCTATTATACAACAACACGCTATCAAATGGGCCAATCATTAGAGATGACAGTCATCAATATCATCCACCACATTAAAAAAGGAGAAGATTATCTTCTTCCTCAGTTGAAAAGGTCCAAAAAAGAGAGCTAGCAAAAGAGATTATTACTTCTTCCTCCTTAACTCTTCACCATGGTTGGATAGAGTACTCGCTCTAAGTAGATTCCTACCGTTACACTCTCCCAGAATCAAAGAGAGCTTGTAATCTTTTGGTTATAGATGAAAGTGCTCTCCCTTTGTAATCAAAACGTGTAATAAAAGTCATTTAAGTCTTCTCTATTTTTTAGGTTTCCACTTTGTAATTAAAAAAGTCATTGGAAACAAATGGCGACTCTGCTGCAGAGAAGACCTCAACCATCGTTGAAGAGATGGTACCACAATCCAGTGGCATGGCCCTTGATGCCATTTTTGAAATTTTGGTGATCAAGTTTAACCAAAATAGATATAAGGAGTACATCCAAACAGGCCTAGGCCTTTGCTTTAGAGCCAAATTTCTTGCAGGTGTACATTCTTCAGATCGAAGGTCTTATATCCTTGCTCTCTACACAATTCTTTCTTCCTTCTATTGAATACAATTTGATTACAATGAAAGAGAACAAAAAAAAACAAACAAGAGGATTTATAATTTATCGCTCTCTTTTACAATGAATTGTGGGCTCTATGTGGCGATGAGATCTATCAAGTAGCACATTTTGACGATCTGACGTAGAAATCTTCTACGCGATGAAGATGACAGCCGGCCCTAGTTTCTTTCTCTGCTGATCTTATGAATTCAAGGCTCTCATGCATAACTTGAACTCTCAAAAATCTCCAAAGACTACCTCAAGAGGGTATTTATAGTTTTGAGTCAATATAAGAGTTTCTAATTAAATAGAATTGGAAGGTAGTTGTATTTATCAAAGATTCTAATCAAATATCTCTATGTTTTGATTTAAATCTCTTGAATTTGAAATCTGATTGGACTTAATTCGGTATTGGATAACCCAAATCTCAATCTCAATCAAATTGGAATTCTACTCGCGCAGAGTTAAAATACCAGAACGTGGAGCTATAGACTTAGCTCCGCATTTTACTCCAATGCGAGGCTAATCATAGCCGAATATGGAACTACGGAGTTAGCTCAGCGTTTTGCGTGGTTATTTAATTTTTACTGATTTTTGGAAATTTTCACCACCGACAATCCTACCCACTCGCGAACTTTTGAACCAATTTTCTCTCAAGGGTAGATCCTTCATATCAAAGGGCTCATGCTTATATGCTTTTGGACAAAGTCCCTTACGAGGCTCGATCCTTTGGATCACTGGCTTATGCCCTTAGCACTCGGGCAGTTTTAAATAACTCTTCTTGTGAAGCTAGATTCTTCATCAAATCATCTGGCTTATGCTTTAGTGCCATGTGCTCATGAATGAAGCCTCTTGCTAGGCTAAATCTTTCTATGGATCAACTATCTTGTGCCTTAGCACTTATGTCCACATGAATCAAGCCTCTTGCAAAACAGAGTCCTTTATCGGATCAATTGGCTTATGCCATTGTGCTTATTTACTCATGAAACAAGTCTCTTGCAAGGCGAAATCCTTCGTTGAATCAGCGGACATATGTCCTAGCTCTAATGTGCTTAAGAACAAAGCCCCTTGCAAGGCCAAGTGTGTCACTGGATCAGCCTCCTATGAAGTGAGAGAACATAGTAGTTATATGAAGTTTGCTGCTATGATAAGTCTAACAAAGCAATGATCTGCTTTAGCAATGTAGGACCCCTAAAAATTCCAGCCTGATCAGCTTTAATATGATTGCTATCCAACGATGGAGGCACAACTTAGATCAAATATGGCCTTCGGCCTCGAGTTTTACTTGACTGAGAGTGACTATACCATTTAGATACGGTACTCAGTCCAATTCTTGTTAAGAGTCATTATGTGACAAAGATGACACCAGTAATGTTTGTGCATTAACTAGCACAATGAGCTTTGCCTAGCCATGACAAGTAGCGGTGCATACAACCAACGATGATAAAGGAGACATCCTTAAACAACTCGAACTCCAAGAGAAGGTCTCTAAACTTTAGCATATGAGCATAGTTTGTGCAATTCTTAGAGAACCGACCAAACATCGATGGGGTTATCAAGGCAATCACAGTAATACTGGTAGCATCCCTTGAATTTGGGAGCCAAACTAACAATCAATTCAAAGATCAACAACTGCAGACGATAAAAGTTGAATAACTCAGTTACAAGCCAAAACAGTATCCTAACTATAGCCCAGTGCACAAGTAGGTGCGAGGCTACGGATAGCCTTGTGCGGAGCTTTGGCGCAGGGCTATATGAAGATCCCACATCAACGAAAGAGAGAGTTAATCTCTTTCTTCTCTTTGAAAACTAGAGTCAATCAATTACAATTCTTTTTGGTACTTGTTGTAATTTAGTTACATTAATGGCAATGGAGAACAAGATCATATTTTTTGACATACAATAACAAAGTCTCTGAAGATGTTTATGCTCAGATTTATGCCTTCATGCATAAAGACGAGTTACAAGAGTAGGGGTGGAGAGACCATACTCACCTGAATTCATTGTGATGCCTTCCTCCACCAAATTCGTGTTGTCATTACTAAATCAATACGACCAATGTCCTTCAACGTTTCTTCTATAAGAATTCTTTTATGTTAGAAGCATTTGAAAGAGAAAGGCAAGAAGGAAGATATAATTCTTAAAGTCCAATGGTAGGATCCCCAAACTAGCACATCTATTATTTTCTATCGCAAATCGATAATTATGATAAATAATAATGCCATTAGACTCGTCTGTCCATTGGCACTCTTATTGTAGTTGTTTTTTACTAGTTCAGAAAGTTACCAGCAGACTCCATCAAGTCCTAGGATTCCCACGAGTCTCATTTCCTATCTCACATATAGGAGGATTTTATTGAGGTGACAATTCCCAAGTTCGTTTATGAGACTAACAGATAACATTTTTTAAGAGTAGATAGTTTGTCTTTTTTAATGAGGTGAATAGTTAAAATAAGTGGGAAACCATTGCAATACTTGGTAAAATTGAAGTTATTTATTTTTGGAAAGGTGGAGTTCTTAATGAGACAGAGGGATATCAATTTACTACCACCACAATAACTATAGCATAAAATATTGTTAAGTGTAAATTATTTGCATGTAATTATTGGAGAGAAAAAGAAAAATGAATATTATTTTATTCCATAAAAATCTGATAATGCATTTTTGTTAATGTTGTTTTGTAGTGTATCTCCCATTCCTTTAAAACCACATTATTCTTTCAAAGATACATGGTAAAAGTCTCAATATAAAAATTAAAGAGGAATGTTCTTGAGAATTTGGGTAAAAACAATTAATTGATTAAGATCAAATGTCAACTAAATTCTACATCTAATATTATTATCTTATATATGTGTGAATTATCATAGACTTTCAAAGTTGCAGAGAATAGTCATAACCATCTATAAAGATTTTGATATATATTTTCTTTAAATTCAAAATAAAAATATAAAAAATTAAATATATAATTATAATTATATAAATATTCTGTATACAGCTGTAAGGAGTTTAGACATAAAACATTCAATATAAAAACAAAAACTAAATTAAATTATAATTAAAAAGAATCCTATTAATTATATATATATATATATATATATATATATATATATATATATATATATATATATATATATATATATATATATATATGGGATTACTATAGGTGAGCCGCCAGCTCAGAAAAAGTTACGAGAGCTAGCGGCAAAACTGTAATGATCAATGATTATTCTTCAAATTTTTTTAACAATTACTATCTCTATTTGCTTAACCTCTTTCGGATTAAATTTCATAAATTTTGGAGTTCATTTACTCTTTCATCAAGTGCATACAAAATGTTTTATTCATTGAAATTTGTTAATTTTGTGTTAACTTGATGGAAGACCAAATCAAAACTAAAACCCAAGAAATTGGGTATGAGTGAGCCATAGGGGGTCGAGATCATAATCCAAAAGAATTTTTTTTTAAAAAGATTATTGGAGATAGTGAAAATGAACTGCAGCTCAGATAACTTGCGTGAGCTGTCAGCTCATTTCCATCTCTCTCTCTCTCTCTCTCTCTCTCTCTCTCTCTCTCTCTCTCTCTCTCTCTTTATATATATATATATATATATATATATATATATATATATATATATATATATATATATATATATATATATTGAAGTCACAAAGAACAATCATAGTCATTTATAAAATTACAATACATTTTTTTCTCAAAATTCAAAATACAAATAAATGATATTAAATATTTAATTATAATTATGTGATCATTCTCTATATAACAATAAGCAATCCGAGAGAAAATTATTCAATATAAAAATAAAAACTAATTTAAATAATCATTCATAAGATTCTGATTAGATATTAGACCTAGTTCCTAATTGAATTTAGAAACCTAATTTGAGGGATACTTATATCATATCATGTCAAAATATATATATTTATGAAGAATCTTAACCATGAAAATCATATTTTGAATATCAAGACTTTATTCATATACCATATATAAGCTCTAGTTCTAAAAAATAGACATAGAATGTTAGTGAATATAAAAGGATACAATTAAAAAACATTAAAAAGGAACATAATAAACAATAGAAGTTTTTAGTTTTTATAAAAAAATCCAAACATGAAAGGAGGAATGAAAAGTAAACTACTATATACAAAATTAAATATATAACTATAATTGTATAAAGAATGGAAAATAATATGCAATATAAAATAAAAACTAATTAAAATAATCATATAGAAAAATCCTATTAGATATTATAAACCTAGTATATCCAATTGATTTTAAGAGCTTAGGATACTTATTTCATGCAAAAATATATATTTATAAAGAATCTAAACCGTGAAAAATTGATGGAGGCTTATTTTGAAATCAAGACTACTCATATACTATATGTGAATTTTAGCTTTGAAACATGAAAATAAAATGTTGAGAATAAAAAAAATAACACAAACTAATAAATAGAACAAAGCAAGAAAAAAGAAAGAAAAAAAAGTAATTTTTCTTCTTTTTGGTAAAAGTCACAAACCAAAAGAAGGAACGAAAATGAAATTAATTACCATAAATGCAACATTAAAATTTTAAAATATAAGTTTCAAATATTATATATATATATATATATATATATATATATATATATATATATGAGAAAAATGGAAATGAGCTGACAGCTCACGCAAATTATCCGAGCTGCAGTTCATTTCCACTATCTCCAATAATTTTTTTTAAAAAAATTATTTTGAATTATGTTCTCGACCCCCTAGAGTTTATTCATACCTAATTTTTTGGGTTTTAGCTTTGATTTGGTTCTCCATCAAGTTAACACAAAATTAACGGTTTTCAATGAATAAAAGTTTTTGTATGCACTTGATGAAAGGGTAAATGAAGAAAATTTATGAAATTTAATCCGAAAGAAGTTAAGAAAGTAGAGATAGTAATTGTTAAAAATAATTGAAGAAAAATCATTGATCATTATAACTTTGTCGCTAGCTCACGTAACTTTTCCTGAGCTGACAGCTCACCTACAGTAATCCCTATATATATATATATATATATATATATATATATATATATATATATATATATGTATGAGAAAAAACGGGAAATTTACTGGCGGTGAAGGGAGTTCTTTCTCTCTCATTGAAGTGACTCAATAAAATAATGACACGTAGCGCCACTCAAGGTAACAAATCTAAATTAAATGTTTTCTCTCCCTCATAACTACCTCGAGGTGCGCCACGTATTATTATTTTATTGGACCATCTCAGCGCTAGTGAAGGAACTCCCTTTACCGCTAGTAAATTCCTCGTTCTCACTCTCTCTCTCTCTCTCTCTCTCTATATATATAGAGAGAGAGAGAGAGAGATTCTTATTGTTTTATAATACGTCAAGTTTCTTGCATGCAATTAAATTCGATACCAATTTTTTTTTAACCTTCAAAAATAATTATGGAGATTGCTACTTGATGGAGATGATATTTGATTATATTGGGATTTTTTATTTCATTAAGATTTTGATAGTATTTTGGACTCTATTAGGATTTTGTTTATTGGAATTTTCCTATAAATTAGCTCTGTATTAATTATTTTGGAGACAATTGACTATTAAATGAGAAAAATGAAAAAAAAAATTGTGAAAACTATGCATGGATTCGCATATTAAAATCTCTCTTCGTAGATTCACTAACAGTGGGCGTGGATTCGCCTAGGTAGATTTCCAAAACTATCTTTAAATCTCTTATTGTGAATTCGTTGACAGTGGGTGAGAGATCACCTAGATGAATTCCCAAATCAATTTTTATCTTTTTATTTTTTTCTAAATTTCTACATAAATTCTTTTTTTTTCTTCCCTAAATTTCTAGCAATAAATCCTGAAACAAATGAATACCATATGAGAATAAATTTATGATTGTATAGAAAATAAAGTTTAAAAATAAGTCCTTAAAAATCTATTTTATAGGAAGACAAATAATAAAGAGATATTAAATTAAAAGAAAAATAAATAAATCCTTCAGTGAGCCATTTCCTAAAGTTGTAAGAAATTACAATATTGCTATTTTTTTTTATTGTCCTTGTCCTTTTCTCTATTTGGAGATTAATCTTCAAACAATATTAAATCCGTTCCAAGATTATCCCCGAATGAAATGAAAACAAGTGGTGTGCTCAAATAGAATTCCCGAGAATTTTAACATGCGGGATATTCAAAATGAGGAGCTTCTTCAATCAAAGAGTTTAGAAAAGGATTTAAAGAGATGAAAAGCTAAAACTAATTATGACCTATAAAAATTTCTCCCTTAATTCTGTTGCAAAACATAGAGCATGGTCGGCGGTTTTGGGCGTACCCTTTTCCAGCATGCTTGATTGAGAACTTATCCAAATAGAAAGTTGTTATCTGGGGAGGAGGAATGGTGGACCAAGGATGCTGTTTTTGGGTAGAAAAAGAACCCAACAACATGGAAGTACAGGGACAATCTAAATTAGTCAACTATCTATATAGTCCGTGGATAAGTTGGCTTCACTGTGAAAAAGTGTTGAATTCATGTATGTTTGAACATTAAATTTTTAAGCCAATTCACTAGTTCAAAAATAAATGAATTAGGTGCATAAAAAATGCTTTCAAAGAGGAGTACATAGCAAAGGGAATAAAAAGAAAAGATGAAAGAATAGTCTCACATCGGATAGAGTGTTGCTAGGATGTTGGTTTATATAGGATTGTTTGTTCTATGTCATTGCTTATGTAAAATGAGAAGAAACCTTGAGCACCACGAGTGGTGCTACACACCGCCCGCATGCGCACGCGCGTGTGGGAGCGCGAATGGGCGTTTATGGTGCTTTTGTGGTGCACTTGGCACTTCAGATTCGGATTACCTCTATTAGGTTCAGACTTGGATTCGACCCACCCGTTAAGAGTCTATCCGTTAGGATTTGGCCGTTGAGATCCAACGGTCGTCTGTTAACCGTTACCGTTAAACGGTCACAATTGTTAACAGCCAACCTATAAATAGGCCACTGTCCAGACCTATTAGAGATAAGAAAGAAATTTTTTTTCCTCTCCCTTCTTCTGCAGACAGAAGGTTTCTGTTTCCAGAAGAACGGTTCTTTCTCAGTTCAGTCCTGCATTACACCATACACAGAATAGAGAGTATTCTTTATCAAATTCGCTAGAGCAACAGGATTGCAGCTTCCTTCCTGTTGCAGACCGATCATTATATCTTGGGAGACCGACGCCCACAGTAATCCAGAAGCAAAATGGTGGAGGGCGATTCGGTTTTAAGGAGATAGTGTCCAACACTAGCCTCGATCATTTTCCTGTCATCATCAAATCCGCATCAATCTTCTACATACGCTCATCCTTCAATCAGTAAAGTATTCTAATCCTGTAATTCCTTTTATTTTGTTTCTTTTTTAGAATAATAAACTAGATAAACAATTTCAGTTTAAATAATTATCTGTAAACAACAGTAGGTAATAAGATTTATATATATATATATTTCTAATTCAAATCTGGAAAATATAGACTGCTCTTACACACATATCAATTCGTACTTCTTCTTTAATATTGTCTAACAATATTTCTGATTGAAATATACAACTAATCTTTTAATTAATTACAGTAGTAATTATGTCCATATTAATCTAAAACAACCTAAATTAACCAACAATCTTAAAACCAATATTTTTGTTTTAGATTAATTTTGAATACGTCATAATAGTGTTCAATCACTAGTTATTTTATTTAAATATAATTGCTTCTGGAAAAGCATAGTTAAATTCTGTTTAGAGGAATAAATATTTTGTTGAGAAATCTTATATAATTTTGTGGTTTGGAGTAAGAATTGATTTTCAAGTTTTATTAGAAAGTTAAAATTTGTTATAAAAATTAAGATAGATAAATTTTATATTTGTAGATGGCCACTGTAGCTACATCTGATATGTCCAATGTCGTAACTCCTGTCATAGTTGCTCCAATTGTGCCCTCAAGCCAGTATGAGAAACCAGAGAAGTTCAGTGGTACAGATTTTAAGAGATGGCAATAGAAAATGTTGTTTTATCTCACTATATTAAATATGGCCAAGTACTTGAAGGAGACTGTGCGGACTCTTGTAGAAAATGATTAACAGTCTGCGAAAGCGGTTGATGCATGGAAACATACTGACTTCTTGAGTAAGAATTATATCCTCAATGGATTGGACAATATACTATATAATATATATAGTTCAATTGCTACTGCTAAGAAACTTTGGGAGTCTTTAGATAAGAAATATAATACAGAAGATGCCGACTCTAAGAAATATGTAGTCGGTAAGTTTCTGGATTATAAAATAGTTGATTCTAAAAATATAATCAACCAAGTACAAGATCTTCAAGTGATCATTCATGAAATTCATGTTGAATGTATGACTATTAGTGAATCATTCAAAGTGGCTACAATTATTGAAAAATTGCCACCATCTTGGAAAGAATTCAGATATTACCCAAAGTATAAACGAAAAGAAATGACACTTGAAGATCTAATTGTACGTTTGAGGATCGAAGAAGATAACCGTCTTTCTGAAAAGAAAATTGGAAATCCATACAATATTTCTAAATTTAACATTATGAAAAATTCGAATAAGTCTAATGATAGGAAGAGAAAGCACAATGGTGAAGATTATAAGAGTGGTAACTCGAAGAGATTCAATGGCAAGTGTTACAACTGCGACAAGTTTGGACATCGTGCAAAGGACTGCCATGTGCGTAAGGCACCAGATTCTTCGAAAAAGAAGAAGAAGCATCCTAATGCAAATTTGGCCGAAGAGGAAAATCTTTGTGCAAATGTAGATGTAAACTGTACATCTGTTGTCTCAGAAATTAACCTAGTTTGTGACAATTCTAAAGAATGGTGGGTGGACACTGGAGCCACTCGCCACATCTGCACTAACAAGTGGATGTTATTTATATATGAACCTGTGGAAGGAGAACTTCTCTACATGGGTAACTCTGCAACCTCCAAGGTTGGAGGACGAGGAAATATTGTACTAAAGATGACTCTGGGAAAAGAACTTACTCTTACTGATGTATTTCTTATACCAGATATCTGCAAGAATCCGGTTTCTGGTTCACTTTTGAGTAAGAAATGATTTATACTTGTATTTGAGTCTGATAAGTTTGTACTTATAAAAAATGGTGTATATGTAGACAAGGGGTACATGACTAATGGTCTATTTAAAATAAATGTAATGACTATTGTCCCTAAAGTTAATAATAAAATTGATTCTTCTGCTGATATGACTGAGTCACCTCATATTTGGCATGGTAGATTAGGACATGTTAATTATTATACTTTGCAAAGATTAATAAATTTAAATATATTGCATAATTTTAATATAAACTTTGATGATAAATGTGAAATATGTGTTGAATCAAAAATGGCTAAGCTTTCATTTCATTCTATAGAACGTAGTACTGAACCTTTAGAATTAATTCATACAGATGTTTGTGATTTAAAATATGTTCAAACTAGAGGTGGAAAGAAATATTTTATTAGTTTTATAGATGATTGTACTAGATATTGTTATGTATATCTAATAAGAATAAAAGATGAGGCAATTGAAATGTTTATACAATATAAAAATGAAGTTGAGAATCAACTTAGCAAAAAGATAAAAATGTTAAAAAGTGATAGAGGTGGTGAATATGAGTCACCATTTGCACAAACTTGTGAAGAATATGGTATTATATATCAAACAACTGCTCCTTACACTCCTAAGCAAAATAGAATTGCTGAGCGTAAGAACAGAATATTAAAAGAAATGATGAATATCATATTAATAAATTCTGATTTACCTCAGAACATGTGGGGGAAGCTTTGCTTTCTGCAATCAAATTCTCAACAAAATACCCCAAAAGAAACTAGATAAAACACCTTATGAATTATAGACAAGTCGAGCACCTAGCTATAAATTCTTAAGAGTGTGGGGGTGTCTTGTAAAGGTTGCAATTCCTACTTCTAAAAGGACTAAAATTGGACCTAAAACTATTGATTGTATATTCATTGGATATGCACATAATAACAGTGCATATCGTTTCTTTGTTTTCAAATCAGATCATCCAGAGATACGTAAGTACTCTATTATTGAATCTAGGAATGCAGTATTCTTTGAAAATATTTTTCCTAGTAAAGAATATGAATCAAGTTCTCCTAAAAGGACTTGTGATGAAGTTATAAGAGAAAAAGAATCTGATTATGAAAATAAAACTAATGAGGATGAATGTAGACAGAATAAAAGGGTCAGGGTTAATAAATCATTTGGTCTGGATTTTATAACATTTATATTAGAAAAGGTATCTCAAAATTATAAAGAGGCTACGTCTACACCTGAAACTCTTTTTTGGAAAGAAGCCATAAATAGTAAAATTAAATCAATTATTCAAAATCACAACTGAGAACTTGTGGATCTTCCTCCAGGAAGTAAACCATTAGGTTATAAATGGATCCTTAAGAGAAAGATAAAACCAGATGAATTTATAGATAAATACAAAGGTAGACTTGTAGTAAAATGCTATAGACAAAAGGAAGGTATTGATTATTTTGATATATATTTACCTGTAATAAGAATAACATCCATAAGATTAATAATTGTTTTTGCAGTTTTATATAATCTTGAGCTTCATCAAATGGATGTAAAAACAGTATTTTTAAATGGTGAATTAGATGTAGAAATTTACATAAAATAACCTGAAGGGTTTGTTGTTCCAAATAAAGAAAAGAAGGTGTGTAGACTTGTTAAATTATTTTATGGACTTAAACAAGCACCTAAACAATGACATGAAAAATTTGACCAAGTTATGTTGTCAAATAGATTTCGTTATAATGAATGCGATAAATGTGTATATGTAAAAGAGGATATGCACAACTATGTCATTGTATGTTTATATGTGGATGACATGATTATCACCGGTAGTATGGTTGCTCTAATTAAAAAAGTAAAAATTATGTTAACATGGAAATTTGACATGAAAGACTTAGGTATTGCAGATGTTATTCTTGGTGTTAAAATCTCCAAGACATCTGATGGATATATCTTATCCCAGTCACATTATATCGAGAAGATACTCGAAAAATTTAACAAGGGAAATAATGATATAGCTAAGACATCTGTGGATATGAGTCTACATCTTATAAAAATATAGGTGCTAATATATCTCAATTAGAATATTCTCAGATCATTGGCAGTCTTATGTATTTAATGAATTGCACAAGACCTGATATTGCATACTCAGTAAGCAAACTGAGTAGGTTTACAAGTAATCCAGGGGAGAACTACTGGAAAGCAATTGTTAGAGTATTCAAATATTTGAGGTACACTACTAATTATGGGTTGCACTATACTAGATATCCAGCAGTGATAGAAGGATATACTAATGCTAACTGGATTACAGATTCTAAAGACATCAAATCTACAAGTGGATATGTGTTTACTATTGGATATACTAATCCGAAGAAGTTTTAGCCTTATCATCGGCTATCTTCTGGGTACTTTCGACCACTTTTAGAAGCATTAATTTGAGGTCTTCGATAGCTTTTTGTTGGTTTAGAATCATTTGTTTTTGAGCTTCCAACCTCTGATCGACATCATCGGATTTATCCACCATATGTGATGCGAGCCTCCTTGGTCGGAAAGAAATGTATGAATGTGAAGAAGCTATGGCTGAATTGTCGGAGTCATCGCCGTAGGGACCTTTTGCAAGTCTCCTATAATCTTGAGGAGCGATAATACCTGACTTGACTCGAGTAAGATGGCGAGATTGTTCATCATCTGCATCTGACTCGTGTCTTTTTTCCATGGCCTTCTTAGCTTTACCGACCATATTTGAAGTCACCACCTTTACCTCTTTTTACCTGATTTGATATCTCAGATTATTCTTCCTCCTTTTCGGAGTATGAGACTCCGTTATTCTATTAAATAAAGAAATTCTTTTTTTACCACAACAGCAACTATTCAGTACAGCTGATATTATTTGCTCGCAATGGCATGTCGAATGTGACTGAGTTTGATTTGTTTTCTTTTTACTCGTCAAATAATCTCTGAGATCAAGTATTTTAGAAAATAGAGAATCTTCAGTTATATTTTGGACATGGGGCCCACTTGGCTGATGGAGGAGTTTAGGAGCCAGCTGTAACCCCCCATGACTGGTGGCGTTATCTGTGCTATATTTTTCAACCTTTATTCTATATAATGGCTGATTTACGCGGGATTGGGACATAGCCTCGCTTTTTACGCTAGCCTCGCATTTTACGCTGACTGGGCATTTTTGCAGAAGTTTAACTCTGTTTGTTTAGCCTCGCGTAAAGGAGTATCCTCACATACTGGCATTATTTTGCGATTAGCGCAAGAATCCTTGGCTTCGCGTTTAACGCTTGGCTCAAGTTTTTGTTCAAGTTCAATAGCCTCGCATGGGGAGTTTTTACTACATGCTGGCTTATGCTCGCGTTTTACACGAGTTTTGGCACTTTGGCCAGTTTCATAACTAAATTCAATAACCTCGCGTGGAAACAATCCATCGTATGCTGGCCTGAAGTTAACTTCGCGATTTGCTACGCTAGCCTCGCGTTTTACGCTGGCTTGGCGTTTCTTCAGAAGTTTCTCTTCTGAAATCTTAGCCTCGCGTGAAAGAGAATTCTTGCACGCTGGCTTATTTTTGTGATTAACACAAGTCATAATTTTGTGTCTAGCGCGATTTTTACGATTAACGACAATCTGCCAATCATCTTCGCGATTTACACGGAGGTGAGGCATCTTGCGTCTCTCGCAAACACTACTGGCTTCGCGTTTTACGCTAAGCTCAGTATTAGCCTCGCGTGGAGAATCACACGCTGGCTGTAAGGAATTTTTATCCTCGCGTTTCTCGCGAGTGTAAGAAATCTTGCGTTTATCGCAAGTGCTACTGGCTTCGCGTTTATCGCTAAGCCTAGCAGTAGCCTCGTATGGAGAATCAGATGTTGGCTTTAAGGAATTTTTATCCTCGCGTTTCTCGCGAGTGTAAGAAATCTTGCGTTTCTCGCAAGTCGTACTGGCTTTGCGTTTCTCGCTAAGCCCAGTAGTAGCCTCGCATGGAAAATCACATGCTGGCTTTAAGGAGATTTTACGCTCGCGTTTATCACGAGTGCCAGAAATTTTGCGACTAGCGCAAATCTTACTGGCTTCGCGTTTCTCGCTAAGCTCAGTAATAGCCTCGCGTGGAGAATCACACGCTGGCTTTTCCTTGCGATCAACGCAAGTTGTAACTTTGCGTTTAACGCGATAATGACTGGTCTCGAGATTAGTGTGAGCCAGTTTAACCTCACGTTCTATGACGTTAGCCTCGCGTCCAAGGCGGGCTTTGAGGGATTTTCGCCTTGCTCTCCGATTTTTATTTCGGAGTTGGGTTCTGGTCAATCAGTTTCCATGCCTTCTTCGGCAATAGAGAGGTCATTCTCTGCTAGGATTTCCTGCCCGAACACCGGCTCTATGGCCGCGGTCTCCAGGGATCCCCGTTCCTCGGTGGATACCTTTTTACCCGTTGCTCGGGTATTGGAGCGCACGCGACGATAGTGTCGTGTGTCATTCAGGTTACCTGATGATTCAGAGGAGAGGTACTCCTCGTACTTCTGCTGGTCGATTTCAACGACCAGCATGTCTATGTCGGATCCGATCATATCGACGTCCGATTGCGCCACAATCTCTTCATCAGTGAAAGAGACGGCTCTCACTGTGGTCGTCAATTTGTTCGCAGCGGAATTTCTTCGCTTTCCTTCCATTGAATAGCTTAAATTACAACAGAAAAGAACAAGAAAAAGAAAGAATAAACGAGAGGATTTTATATCTCAATCACTCTCTTTTACAAAATAGTGTGGGATCTGTGGCGATGGGATCTGTCAAGCAGCTCTTTTGGACGATCTGACGTCGAATTCTTCTCTCTTGAAGATGACGGCCGACTGTAGATGATCTTCTCTGATTTTTCACGAACTCAAGGCTCTATGCGTAACTTGAATTCTCCAAGATACCGAAAAGAAGAATAGAAGACCTATGATCATCTATGGATTGATCTATTATTGATTGATTCTCTCTAAAGTCTCCTCAAAGAGGGTATTTATAAACTTTAGTGGTTATGAGAGTTTCTATAGGAATAGGAATAAAGATTTCCATAGGAATATGAATGGAAGGTTTTTTTTATTCATCAAGGATTCTAATAAAATATTTAATATTGATTTAAATCTCTTGATTTGGAATTCTGATTGGATTCAATTTGGGTATTGGATAAGCCCAAATCTCAATCTCAATCAATTTAAGATTCTAATTGGACTCAATTTGGATATTGGATAAGTTCAAATTTCAATCACAATCAATTTAGGATTCTGATGAAATCTGCTCACGCGGAGTTAACGCGGAGCTAAATTTATCAGAACGCGGAGCTATGGATTAGCTCCGCGTTTTGCTCAAACACGAGGCTAAAATAGCCAAACGCGGAGCTACGGAGTTAGCTCCGCGTTCTGTTTTGGAAAATTCCTTTTTACTTAGAAATTTTCACTGCCAACAATTCTAAACCCTCCAAATTAATCTAAGACCTTTGAAATTCTATAGCCTCTCAAACTCTTGAAATTCCATAACACCTCAAACCCTTTAAATTCTATAACTCCCAAAACCCTTCACATTCTATAACTCTTAAATCCAACGCTATATAAATCTAACATTTTTTCTAAACTCAATCTACACTCATTCTCTAAAATTTCTCTCTTCCTCTCATCACGCTGAAGCTACCTTCGGAGTCGTCGGAACCACTATAGGAGACACCATCGGAGCCGCCACTACTTTGCCGATGAAGAGCATCTTCTTCCTTTTCTTCACATTTTTGACTTCTCACCTTTTAACGAAGAGGTAAGAGATTATCTTTCTTTTTCTTCTTGGATTAAATTATTTTAATAAATCTTAGGCTAGCTCCTTTACTACTCAATAATCCTAATAACCTAAAAAGAACATCCATCATCTTATAAACCCAATAAAATGGAGCCAAACCTATTTTCTAATTTCAGACCCGCTTAATACTAAAATCAATTTTGAGTATGTTATAAATATTAGAAAAATCCCTAAAAATTATCTAAATTCATATTAATATGTTTTTAATATTCTTAGAATATTTTTAATGTGTAGATTACTCCATTGAGCGACATCGGGAAATAAAATCCAGGTGAGTTCATTTTTGGACTCACTAATCATACGATTTTATATACCTGTTGTTTCAATCATGTTATTTATTTTGTATAAATTGATTAGTTATTTTGTGAGAATTTATCGATTACTTATTATGTTTCTTGTCATCAAAAATCTATTGTCAATTGTCATTAAATTTAAATTACATATTATAGTTAGATTTTAAAATAATCATATATACAAATTTGATAAATCACATAAAAGTTATATTCACGGAAAAATACTGTTTGTGATATCATTTTGTGTCGGTGTCTAGAAAAGTTATCTTGTATGCTGGTTCTCTCCCAGCATCCATATAATTACATGGCCGATATCTCTATGATGTCTCAAATCAGTGACTCTTAAATATACCTGATTGTGATTTATTGAATAAAGCATAAACTGAACGGACTTTATAAATTATGTTGTTAACAAATTAAGAAAAATCCAATTGAAATATTGTACCTGATATAATCAATATACTGTACTATACCTAAATGACACTTGGTTGGGGGAGAAACTGAATGATGGAAATATATTCTGTTTCGGATGTAAACTTGTTAAGCTGTACAACTGAATATTTCGCACACCATGGGTGCGTGATGATTTGCTAGATCATACCTGACTATAATTCCTGTTTGCCTGACAGTAGGTCCGATTCAGCACCGGACAATCCTGTGACCATTTTCTGGGTCTGTACAGGAAATAATCGAAACAGTGGTATCCCATCAGTTAGTTTTTCCAATTACATGACATCTTAGACAAAAATACCCCTGTTATAGAGTTTACTTTACTAAATTGACATTAAGATAACGTAAATTAATTGACATCATTATTAGAAATATTTTATTACATATTTTCTAAAACTTGTATTATTATTATGTTTGGACATAACCGTTATATTTTACATTATTTCTGCGTATTTTATTTTGGTCGCAATTTGATGACCTGGGTGTGCATGCCGAGATTTATCGATGGACACGCCAAAACTGACGCAGGATCTAGTGTACTTCAAAAATCAGATTGAAACTCAATAACGGATTAGAGATTTCCTGCTTCCTTTTGTTTAATTTTATTAATTTTTGTTTCAATTGTATCTAAATTTCGTTCCAATAAATGAAAAGTCAAACTTTTGTTGAATTTTTTTATTGTAATTACTAAGTATTATTGTGGCAAATTTATTGAGACTTTAGCATATTCAAACTAAATATGTTGCCGGTACCTGTTACACGTGCTCGTATACCGTATATCGGGAGCGGGGCATGACACAAAGCTACAAGCAGAAGTCTAGCTGGGCCACACAAATACAATAGTCCGCATCAAGAAAATTCACTAGAAGCAATCTCTGATACATCAAAGAGGTTCAACAGTATACATCCAGCAACAAAACAGCTGGAAAATAGCAATTTCAGAATATGGTTCACAGTATACCATAAAAAATTGCACCATACAATGAAGACTACAGTGTCAAAATTAAAAGAGTCCAAAGTGTTTTGAATTCGTTATAAATCAATACAAAATTTCGAAAACTTTGGAGGGGGTTATGTATACATGCAAAAAAAAAAAAAAAATTAGCGGATGCGGGTTGCACCCACGGGTGGCAACCAGCGGGAACACTCCCGCGGGTGCCACCCGCGGGAGCACTCCCACGGATGGCAACCCGGGAGCCCTCCCGCGGGCCCCACTCGCGGGAGTGTTCCCGCGGGTGTGCTCGCGCGGGAGCGCCCCACTCCCGTGGGTGCGCTCCCGCCGGGGACCCGCGGGGGCGCTCCCGCGGGTGCTAATCAGAGGGAACGCCCCCGCAGGTCTCATCGCGAGTTGCTCTCGCAGTTTTGCTCACAGGTCTCATCCCGTGCTTTGATTACGTAATCCGGATTTTTGGAGATTAATTACGTAAATTTGACTCGGATTCAAAGGGAGAATTTGGACCGGATTGGAAGCGAACGACTGCTCCTCAATCTATAAAAAACGGGAGCGGAGTTTTGAAAAGGGGATTCTTTTTTGGAGAGAGGATTTTTCAGAGGGGATTTTTTTCAGAGACCGGAGTTTAGAATTCCAAAGGAGGAGAATTCTCAATATCATCTTCTTTCCAATCCAGATCGGATCGTTAACGGAGTGCAGAATCAAAACTTCACCACTGTCAGACCCACAAAAATTTAAAAGGGGAATCAAATTAATTTTTCCTATTCTTATAATCTCAGATTTTATTTTGTAATTTTTCTTTTATTGCTGTATTTAAAATCAAATTAGCAATATAAGGAAATCTACAATTTTTTGGACGTACAACATGAACTCTTGTCGAGTTGACTTTTGCATAACTATTATTAGGCTCGACATTCACGTCAACTCTTTTTTTACTACCCATGTTGACAATCCTGACTCAGCAATGCATGTGGGCCCATTTGGACCAAGCTTATAGTTTTTTAAAAATCTTTATTTGCATAAATTTCTCTGCATCAAGTCCATGCTAGGCTAACGAGGGTGTGCAATAGAAAGGGCAGAATTCGTCATCAATTCTTTTTCAATCCTATTCCTAATTTTAAATTTTAAAAAAAAATTTATAGATAGTTGTCTCCAATGAAGTCAGAGTATGTGTCCCTAATGGCAACAACGAAGACAGACACCAGGTAATTGGTTAGTGATACATCTTAACCTAAAGTATTCTTTGATAGCTAGATTGCGATATGTTTAGCAAAATATCAGGTCTATCGTGACAAAGTGAAGCTTACATGAGTTATAACTTTAACCATACTGATAAGAGAGTTAAGGTTAAGAAGATTGGAATAGATCGTAACCGAGTTGTTGCTTTTCTTGAACTTGGTCACCATTCAAAGATAGAGCGCCGTTCAAGGGGAAAGCGACAACAGCTGATTTTTTTATATATCAGTCGAAATCAGGCAGAGTTTTAGCAACTTATCCCATTTATGGATATGACATGGCTACTCCAAAAATGAATACACGATGCCTTTTATAATAAAGAACCATACAGTCAGAGCATTTGACAGAAAAAATTTGATCATGCTATAGTCTATTATATCACATAACATTATCCGGATTATAATATTGAAAGGAATTCAACCATAGCTATTTACAGTAGTGTCCTACTGGTAAGGGCTTAGATATAATTTCCTATTCAAACAAATTAAGGAGAGTAACTCACTGTATGAAAGATTACAAAAGAAAGTTGAGTGTAAAGGCTATAGGAGGCAAAATGTATTAATAAAAGGATGAAACTCCCATGATCTTCTAGCAATTGGCCTATTTTTGGAAGTAGGATTTATCTGCAGGTAGATCAACCTCATCCACTGTGATTCTATCTCCAACACCTAAGCATGTGGAGATAACTCAAAAGTCAAATCGGACAAAATAATTTGAGCACGTGGGTGATAAAACAGCATAAAAATGAAAATATAATCTAGAAAGGTACTTTAAATCAGAAGCGAAGATGGTACCGACGTAGCTAACTAGTGCCGACATAGAAAATAGTACCGACGTAGCTAACTTGTGTTGGAGCAGAAGATAGTGTTGACGCAAATGTTGTTGCATGAGAACTCCTCCACTTCGAACTCGATTTTAGATGGGTTGGAGATAAATCTAGGAAAAGAGTAACACATGCATTAAAGTTGTTGGGAATTGGATCATCGGTCTAGTAAAGAAGTATATATGGAAACATTTAGAGTTACAAGTAGCAGAAGTTAGAGTGTGTGTACCCATTTAGCCAATAATTGACTCAAAATCAAGGAATATCGTTACAATGTGGAGAAGTTCCTTATAGGCACTGCGAAAGTTTCCGTGGACCTGAGAAAATCCCCTGCAATAACACTGGAAGTGGGCTAACAACACCGACACTCTCGGACCAAAACAAACTCTAGAAGATAGTCTCAGTTTAATTCATATGAATAAAGATTAACATTGATTCGTGAGAGAGTATCGATCTCAATGTTTGATCATTTATTTTGGTTGTATCTTTTCTTCTCCTTTTTGTTATTCTTTAATAAAGGAGATCACAGTAGTTAAAATAATTTAAACTACGTTATGCTGTCGTGTTTGTTATGTGGTACTTTACTGTGATTGTTTTTTCTCGGTATCGATCGCAATAATCAGTTGGCCTTGTGTGAAGGAAGAAGACAACGTCATCGAATCTATATTATCATAAATCTGATCTTTTCGGGGCTGAAGGAGCAAGCACAACTATAAAATCCACATCTGACTTGACTATTTGAATGCTTTACTTGGCTTGTTCCGAAGGGACTGGCTTAGTCGCTGTTCCTCCCAAGGGCTTTTGCATCTTTTGGGACTTCATATCTTTGCTTCGTGTATTTTTAGGTCTCTCTTCATGAGGGGCATGCTTTGAAACTTTATGTATATGTAATAGTAAGTCAACCTAATTAATACATGAAATTACACAAAAATTTTGAATAGCAAGTCAACCTAATTAAAAAGCCATATTTAAAGAATTCGGTAAGTGTCTCTCCATAGTTCCATGCAGCCACGAGGCTTGGACGTCTACTTTAATAAATCATCATATTTCATACATCTCGACTTCGATTGAGCCGATCTTGAACTTGCTAAAAAGTTAATTTAATTATCCATAAATTCTCTATTATTACATTTTTAATTCCAACTCAGTCATTACGAAAATGGACTTGAAGACGATACACTGTGGCGGCGAGGCTTGCAGCGGCAAGGGCCATCGTGTAGTATGAAGCCACGAGGGCTAGCACGGCCATGAGACCAAACATTGGGCCAAGTTGGCACCTCTCGACTTATCTTTTGCACGTCTAATTATATTTACTTGTTAAAATCTAAATTCATTATTAGATTAACGAGTCATTACTTAACGCATGTTTTATAAGTTTAAATGTTGATCTTTCTTACATAATTCATGGCATATTCATGCATTAGTTACTATTTTTTTTAAATAAAACGGTGGGTGGAAACCCTCTGTGTTCCATTAGCAAGAGGATAACAGAACCATACAAGAGTAATATAGTTCGATCACTTCAAATGAGTGATTTATAATACAATACTTGTAAGAAATAAATAGAAAAGATACATAAGTGTAACACCATGTCCAGAGGTCAACTCTTCTTATAGAGTGGCTGTTTTGTAGGGTGAAGGGTGACAATCAAGTTTGCTCAGGTAAATCCAGGTCATCTGCCGAGAATCCCTCTGATATATGTATGCGCTCCTCGTCGGAAGGAATAGCTGTCCACATAAAAAAGTCATGCATGATTAGACGGGTGCAAGTATGTAGGGAGTGGACAGTAGTATTAAAAATTCTACTATTTCTTTCTTAGTTACTATGATTTTCCTACTTGGAAGCCACGAGGGCTAGCAAGGGGAGACGGGTGCATTAGTTACTATTGATTTAGAAACCATAGGTTAACTATTGGAACACTATATACAACTGACTAAGTCATGCTTTGAGCAGTTGAACTCTAGTTAGAAGGTATCATTTGGGCAATAAATCCTGTACCCATCTCATTACCATGATTTTCCTACTTAAACTTGGCATAACTTGACTAATTCTGCACAATATGTTTTTTTTTTTTTTTTTTTTTTTTTTTTTTTTTTTTTTACCAAAACGACAGGTGGAAGTCCTCCGCGTTCCATTAGCAAGTAGATAATAGAACTACAAAAGAGAAGTTCGGAGTACCTATGTCAGTAAACCCCTAATACAAAAATAAAACAACAAGCTTGTCAAAACAAAGGGTATATATAAAACATCTCTCTCCTATAACAGCAATAAAATAAAAAGATTCTTCGTAAGTCGTTTAGCTCCTCAAAGTAGAGAACTGTCTCCTCTCCTCAAATCTGATCCGACGAAAGCTGATGATCTTTGGAATCCTTTTTTGATATTCCTCCTGAAATATGTACACGTTCAAGTGCCGGATATATCTAGGTAGGATAATTAGTTGCATATCTCGTAGTAGGGGTCTCGTGGAAGCCCTCGTTAACACTAATCTCTAAGTGGTTTACTTATCCTGCTTACCCACAGGATGTGGCAACCAAAGTATACAAACTTTTTTGGGAGTACTGACTAAATAGGAAGCAAAAGAAATGAGACATATTTGTGTACTTTCCTAGTAACTACCATTCTAACTCTTTATCACGCATATATATTATATCAAGGATAAGCCTCATGTCTTACTTGGATATGTACTTGAATCTTTACAAGTCGGAGATCACTAACATTGATGGAGGGAGGAGGTTGAAGATGATTGGAGAATATGAACAACGATCGATCTCATCAAAACACACCGAAGCAGTTCATTTCTTCTCCAAAACTCGTAGAAAGTTCTATGTTATGTGAAACTTTCAAGTCTCTCTATAGTAAGAAGGTCAGGAAACTTGCTATAAGCAATGTTGCCAATTATGATAAAAAAAAAAAAAATTGATATCAAAATGGTAAGTTATTGTCCCCCGCGTTCCATTAAAACGATTTTAATAGAACATAGCGAAATATTCATAGACTCATACATAAGCAAAAGAGGATCACAACATAGTACAGTGCAAAATACCTACTAAATAGTACTCAAAAACTAAAATATTCTCCAGCTACAGCCATAAATTCTGGTAGGAGACATCCACCAAATCTAGTCCTCCTTCTCCTAAACCGCACGAGCTGCTTCTCCCGAATCAGTTTCTGGAATCGTCGCTCTATGTCGCGATTGCGGAGTAGTGTGTCTGTGAGGAATGCCATGTGGGGCCGGATCCAGGTCTCCAAAACCTGTCATCCATAATAGCATATTATTAATAATACAATATAAACAATGGTCCATGCAATGAGTTTTATTATTAAAAATTCTCTTATTTATCTCCAACCATGCGTTCCAGGCTATACTATAGCTGATAAAATTTTCTTTGAATGGCTTAGTTCTCCCGAAACGTGGACCAAAACATTGGGGTTCCATCTGATCTAAAATGCTCAATTCCATTCGTTAGATTTTCAAATTTTGTTGAACAGATGTGATTTATATTGATCCTTTTATAAATAAGAAGATTGAACTTTCAATATTTTGATTTCAAATTCGTCTCTTTCGTCTTGAAGATTCATTGAGTAGACGCCTGCCGGAGATAAATATAAGAAGATATAAATCTAATATTCAGCTTGTTTTATTGGACTCAAATCAGATTCAAATTTCAAATATGAGATCGATTTAATCGATAATATTTTAAACTTTAGAAGGTCATATATCCTCATCTAGAGTCGAAATCAGATATACATAATTTCTTCTGTATGTTCTGTTAAAGTCGTTTTAATAGAGGGTTTTAGCTCACCGTTTTAATATATATATATATATATATATATATATATATATATATATATATATATATATATATATGAGAAAAATGGAAATGAGCTGACAGTTCATGCAAGTTAACTGAGCTGCAGTTCATTTCCACTACTTTCAAAAATATTTTTTAAAATTTTTTTGAGATTATGATCTCGACCTCCTAAGGTTCACTCATACCCAATTTCTTGGGTTTTAGTTTTGATTTGGTCATCCATCAAGTTAACACAAAATTAACGGTTTTCAATGAATAAAAGATTTTGTATGCACTTGATGAAAAGGTAAATGAACTCTAAAATTTATGAAATTTAATCTGAAACAAGTTAAGAGATAGAGATAGTAATTGTAAAAAAAAAAAAAGAGAAGAAAAATCATTGGATCATTATAGTTTTGCCACTAACTCACGTAACTTTTCCTGACTCACCTACAGTAATATTTATTTATATATATATATATATATATATATATATATATATATATATATATATATATATATATATATATATATATATATATATATATATATATATAAACTCGGTAAAATTGGATTTTGGAGAGATGATCAACTATCGGTCTAGATCATGGACTGACCCATGAAGTGCTGTCAATATTGAGCTCAGTTGGAGTTTTTTTGGATCTCGGTTAAAGGGTTTGGCTGCTGATGCCAGGTATGATTTATCGAACGAGAGTTTCTTAGTGTTGAATTATTTGAGACATGTCCATGGAGATTAGCAAGATGGAGTTTGAATTTGTTTTATGATTTGTATTGAGTTTTAATTTAAATAGAGTTTCCGCTAGGATTTTTTTACGTAGAGTTTGAGCTTTGTTATAGTTTTGATTTAGATTTTTATAGAGTTTTACTCTTATCTTTATTGTTAGGATTTCCTATAAATACGCCTTTTATGTCACATTTAAGAAATAAATGAATGAATAAGAAATTTGTGAAAATTACTCTTTGCATGTCTTTGCATGGGTTCATATATTAAAATCTCTCTTCATTAATTTATTGAGAGTGGACAGGGACGGAACCACTTAGAGTTAGAGACGGTGGGGAGCCGTGGCTCTCCACCTCACACACAGACGCCCCAAGTCCCAAGGTGCAAATTGCCATGGCCCTCCACCTCACACACAGACAGGGATGATAATTATACATCCATGAGTCAGATTTTGATTTTTTCTATGTAAAATTTTGAATTACACGTTGATGCGTTTATTATCATCCCTACACACAGATGTCTGTCCCAAGGTGCAAATTTTTCAGTAAGTATAAACGGGTGATGGAGCAGCTTCAAGCTGGAGAAATTGAAACTGAATGGAGGATTTTTAATTAGAATTAATACTTAGTACTGTTGATGGATTTACATTAGAAATAATAATTAGTACTGTTGATGGATTAACATTGTGAAGAGAGTGTCTCATACATATTATATATCTAAAGAGCTAGTTTTGTCTTTTGATTATTTCTTAGCAAACAAACAAAAGAAATTTCTAGCAAAATAAAAATAAAAATAATAATTGAGTTATTAATTATTAAATAATTTTGTACTTTGATTACTCGTTCAGTTTCCACTGCAACTACAAGATGTCATTTTTCAGCTATTAAAATTGTCAAAATTGAACTTTGCAACAAAATAGGTGATGAATTTCTCAGACTTTTTAATTGTGTATATCGAAAAAGAAATTGCTACAAAATTTAGAACAAAGGCAATCATATAGGATTTTCGAGATCTAAACGAACATCAACTTCCTTTTTGATAGATGACTACATAAAAATATTCGCAAAATCATTATTTTTTTTTACTATATTTGTTCTTATTTCTTGATAAATTGTAGTATTGTTCTATTCATATAAATTAAAGTTAATTTTATGACAAATTGCAAAATGATATTATTAATAAAAGCTGAAGTTTTATGATATTATTTGTAAAAGTTGAAGTTCTTTTGGCTTCTCTTATTTTAAAATTCTAGTTCTATTCCTGAGAGTGAGCATGGATTTGCCTGAGTGGACTCTCAAATTAGTATTTAAATCTTTTTTCGTGGATCCATTAAGAATAAGTGAGAGATTATCTGGGTGTCGAGACCAAACTTAATCTTTGTCATTTATATTTTATTTGAATTTCTCCCAAAATCCTAAATTTCTAAATCCCTATCCCTAATTTGATTTCTATCCTGCATCAAATTAGTATCAGAGATAAAAATTTCAAAACCTTAGATCTCCATCCCATCTTCTTCATTCCATTGATCTTTTTCTTTAATTTTATTTTAGTTTCTACATTTTATTGTATATTTTTTTTAAAATCAGAAAAAAGGAAGAGAGAGAGAAGTGAGAAAAAAATTACAAAAAAGTGAGGGGGGGGGGGGGGTGGGGGGGGTGGGGGGCATAGTAAAAAAGAAAAGAGAGAAAAAAAAAAATTAAAAAAAGAGTGATTTTTTTTTTTTCCAAAGCAAATCAACTCCGACTAGATCTGACCCGCTACACGGACAACAAACCTGTAAAGGAAATTTCAGTTTTAAGAGGTTATTTTGAATTTGAATCCGAGCTAGTTTCCAGCCACCAAGATCCTTGGGTATTTCTTGAACTCTTTGAGCTAAGATTTCAAATTTCGAGTTGATTATATATGGGATTTACATTTCATGAAATATCACGAGTTGAGTATAATATGTATGCTACTATACCTATTTTTTTATAGTTTTAATGATCGACCTAATTATAAAGATTGGAGAATCATCTCCGAGATTTCTTCTGATATTTTAATCAGACATCGGCACAGAAAATATATTTACACCCGATATAAGTTGGGTGGAAAAACTCATACTTAGAGTAGACACTTTGAGTTATGTTTTGATTGGGATATCTTCCAACATCTTCTTTATAATCGATAAGCCTACGATTGCAAAACAGTATGCACCTAAGTCTAAGATTGCAGAAGAGTTTGCACCTGGGCTTAAGATAATGACCGATAAATCTTCCTCAAGAATATAAGCAAATTTTCAAATTTTAGTTGATTTGGTTGGAAAATGTAATCACACATTTGCAAAGTTCAAAGAAAAAAAATATAAAGAGAAGCATTTTCAGAACCATAGTGTGAGAAGGGATGGAAAAAGTCGAACAGCTAATGATCATAAGATCGTCCATAAGGTCAAAGTGGATATTTCCATTTTTTATAGTGAATGTATTATGCAGTCTAAACTAGATATATAAGTTTATAATGAGTTACTATCAATGTTAGATGGAACTTCCTTTCCATCCGTAAAAATTGAAAACTCAATTGTTCAAATTTCTAAGGATCTTTCAGCAAAACCTATTACAAAATGTCACCCATGTGTGGATACACTTGATTATCATGTCCTTGAGGAGAAACCTATAGTTTCACTGTAGATCTCTGCTAAAGTTTCGTGAAAAACTTCGTTCACAGATTATATTTACTAAAAATATTTATAAACCAAATTGCAGATGAACAAGAAGGAATACGAGAACTTTTAGTCTAAAGTGAGGTAATACATATGATTTCCAAGTTATCATCTTTTGGAATAGCAGATATACAATGCTCTATAGTTTTTATATTACCACCAATAAAGCTATCATGCAGATTTCGGACAAAAAAAGTGAATGACATGCTATAGAGTGATATAGTTTTGACAGGTAAAATAAATTACAAGCAATATTTGATTTATAAAAAGGACATGTCTGATTCAGATGGTCAATTATTAGATTCACCTTCTATTTAGCAGATGTATATAGAAACCAATTCAACCTTCACTATATTAGTTCAAACTTGATATGCGAGAGAAAGTTTCTTGACTGCCACTATTGCCCATTTGAGATACTTTGTGCGAGGATATTAGTTAGTTCAACTGGACGTGTCTAATATTTTTTTATCTTCATAATCATTAGAGATAAATATTTTGAAGTCGGGCAGAATTGATGGAGATATATAAGATAGAGTTTGAATTTATTTTATAATTTAGATTGAGTTTTAATATAAATAGAGTTTTAGATAGGATTTTGTTTTAGATAGTAATTTAGATAAAGTTTGAATTTTATTAGAGTTTTGATTTAGATTTTTATAGAGTTTTTTTTTTATTTTTATTGTTAGGAGTTTTTATAAATATGCCTTGTATGTTGGATTTAAGAAATGAGTGAATGAATAAAAAATTTGTGAAAATTACTCTTTACTTGGATTTGCGTGTTAAAGCCTCTATTCGTGGATTTGTTGAGTGTGGTTATGGTTCGCCTGGGTAGATTCTCAAATCAATTTTTAAAATCTCTCCTTATGTATTCATTAAGAGTGGATGAGAAATCACCTAAGTGCCAAGACTCAAATTAATTTTTATCGTTTTTAATTGTGTTTCAAATTTCTTCTAAAATCCTAAACTTTCAAGTTCCTAACCCTAATTTAGGTTCCGTTTTGCATTACATGTTCTTCTCATCCGAAGTTAGAATTGAACATATGACCAGTCTTTTTGGTGCTACTTGGAATGGTGGATCTAATGGTTTAGTTCAATTGGACCAATTCAAGTATTAGTAGTGAGATTTAAGATCTGATCGATTAAATGTCGATGGGACTAAATGCGACGAAATGATGGGAATCAAGAAATGGAAGCAAAACTAATACTCGAAGATGATCCAAAAGCATCAAAATCACTCACAACTGTAAAATGACTGCAAAAACATGTCTCAATATAGAGTCACCTAACCCTCTAACATTCCATAAAATACATGTTCGCAGTTTTGTTGATTAGTAAATCTCGTGAATTTGCTCATATTTCTTTCGACTTGGTTAGTATGATGATATTACGTACGCCTAAATTGGTAAGAGAAAATAGTGGGTACTGTAGTGCCGCTTTTATCGTACGGTGTAAGTGGAGACTGATCCAAGCTTGAGTTTACTTTATGATAGTTGCCGGTACATGTTGAAAGAGATGTTGTATTTACTAGAAAATAGGGCTGAACAGAAAACCGAGAAAACCGAACCGAACCGATCGGTTTGGTTTATTCGGTTTTCGGTTCGGTTTAAAAACCGAAATTAATTTCGGATTTGGTTTCGGTGGTTTTAACTCCAATCGAAACTGAACGAAAAAACCGAGATTTTACAATTGAAGTTTATTCTTCTTTTTTTTAAATCTTTGATGAAAAATATGTTATTGTTATTTTAATAGGTAGAAAAAAAATAGAAAGAAAAATTATTATATTTCCTATAAAATACAAGTATTTATCACATATTTAGTTTCAAACCCAAATAACCGAAAACCGACCGAACCGAACCGGAAAATTCGATTTCGGTTTCGGTGTTTTTGAAAATTCGGTCGGTTTCGGTTTCGCTTCTACTAGTTCGGTTCGGTTTTCAGTAGGAGTTTTTTCCTCCAAAACTGAACCGACAGATACTCATCCCTACTAGAAGAAGGGTGATCTACTCTTTCTTTTTTTCTTTTTTTTCTTGGGTATTTTTTTCTATCTTTTTTTTGACAAAACAAGATGGAAAGATGTTAAAGAGAAGGTGTTCTTGTGTTTCAATTCTTTCATGATGAGAGAAGTGGGGAGAAGTTAGATAGAAGGCATTCATGTGCTTCTTTCAATAAGGTAGAGTTTGTGGAGTAGGCTAGCTAGGTCATGTTGAACTATTATGGATCGTTCATGTTTGAGTGTGGAATAATTGACAAAAGGCATATAATATTGTAAGGGATGCAATTTGTTGGTGAGCTTGGGAAAGGTACAGTAATGGAGGTGGTTTCTAGTGTCGTGCATGCATTTGGCCGGGAATGAGGCATGATTCATGATAATGTAGTGCTCAAACATTTCGATGAGAAGCTTTGCACGCATTTGCTGCGCTCCGTTGGTTAACTAGGAAGAAATCAAATCACAAACTTTTGAGTTGTGACTTTGGAATTCTTTATCAATATTTATACTTTTGAGTTCGCAGGCAGCATTTGTGCTAGAGGTGTGTTAATTTGGACATGGGAATTTCTAAAAGAGCACACTACTGGTCTTAATGAGTACACCTCTTAAATTTGTAAAAATTTACAAATTTGTCATTTATATTTTTAGACAAAAATTACCCTTGTCTTCTATTCACACTATATTCCTTCAAATGAGAGAGAGAGAGAGAGAGAGAAAGAGAGATGGTAGCTGAGAGAGAGAGACAGAAGCAGTCACAAGAGAGAGAGCAACATAGAGAGAGGGATGAGGGTTGGAATGGGTGAGGAGTGGAGGAGAAAGGAGATGGGAAAAATGGAGAGAAAGGAGTTAGGGACAGCATGGGAAAAGAATGTGTGCTCACTAAGAAAAATCATCTCTTTTCAAAAGAGAATGTGGGCTCACTAAAATAGGTTTGCTTACTAAGACCAACGGTGTACTTGTTTAGAAATTCCATTTGGACATATGTCTTGCCAGTTGCCAATTGGCGTTTAGGTCAAATGGCAAATAGACACTCTTCGTGGGTGGTAGTGAGTTCGAGAACTCCCATGCCATTCACAACAAATAGGTTTTTTGTGTAATTTGCACGAGCAGTAGAAGACTCGAAATATTGTACGGGAGGCCACTAGGTTGACCTAGTGGTTCATGGAGGACCACCTATTATGTTTCGGTACCAATGCTACTATGTTTAGTTGCCAATTGTCGAACATCTACTAGAATATTGTTCTGATTAGGTGCCCAGGTCGAACGCAGGAACTTCCAAACGAGCACACCATTAGTCTTAGTGAGCATATATTTTTGAGCTAGTATTAATTTTCAAATGGTTTTCAAACCATTCGGGATTAGTTCCAGAACGGTTTTAACAGAGTTCGGAGATTAATTCCTAACTAGAACAGAAAACAAGCTCACAAACTGGAGTGACAAAATTGTAATTATTTATAACTTTAAGAAGTGTGCTCACCAAGACTAATAGTGTGCTCATTTAGAGATTCCCATCGAACGCCTGCTCCATCATGAAGAAATTACTATTTTGATCGAGCGCTCGGACAGTTGGAACCTGGTCTATTTATGAATTTTTCTTGCACTACCTTTTTTTTCTTCTTCTCACTTTTAGTTAAATAATTTGTTAAGTACAGGTTTTTGAGGATTATAAATAATAGGAATGGTCCCATATAAGAGGTAAAATTAAAAAGATGATGATGGATTTAAATGTAAAGCGAAACCTCCTTTAAACTTATTCTGGTTCCGTGTAACACTCGATACGAGGAATGTCATGCTGATTGGTGCCATATGCACAAAGAATATTGGACTTTAATGTGGCCCATCACTTTTGTGAAGGGGAAGATTTGATAGAGTTATGGATAATAGGAATAAATCCAAAAACGATAAACAACTTGCATTTCTACCTATTATTTTAAATTTTTGGGACAAAATATGACTTAGTCTAGAGAAATTCTATTTGCGCACACTACTTTGCTCACTATGCCTATCTCTTAAAATTGTACAAAATTACAGATTTGTCATTACTGTGATCATGTTGGTCGGGGATTAATCCCTAATCGATATTAAATCCATTTGGAAACTAATTCTAATCAGTGTGAAAACTGATCGGGGGACTAATTTCCAACTGAGAAATGTGAGCTGTCTTGAGCAAAGTGATGTATGTTGAATAGAATTTCCCCTCACTCTATATTGAATCCCCACTCACAGACTACTGATAGGACCTTTTTGACCATAAAGTGTTTTCACAAGAATCGGAACCCAAATTGAAGACTTAGATTGTAAATAGTTGGGATGCATCTAGCCAAGAATGAGGCTAGGTGGTGGTGTTTATTTAGTTATTGGACAAAATTTTCAACCGCACTCAAAACATTTTGATTCGATGGTTCACATTTGCTCTCTCTGCGAGTAGCTGCTAGTAAATCAAATCTCAAACTTTGCACTTGACTATGAAAAATCATTGTTTTTGGAGTCGCATGACTTGATTGAGGAGATGTTTGGTTCGTAAAATTAGAAAAATAGAATAAAATATCAGGATAGTTAATCAGAAACTAATATTTCTTCTGTGGCCTTCGGTCTTGTCTTTACCTGAAATGGTAATTAATATAAAATTAATTATGATCCAAGTGATTACATAACTATGTGCTACTTTAAATTGAAGATAAAAGAAAATTAAGATGATTTCAATTAATAAATGGATTGTGATTTGAAATAAGTAATAGAGACTAAAAATGCCCAAATGATACCTAAATTCAAGGGGATAAAAATAGATTCGGTTCATCTGTGTGAGTTGCACACAAGAGAGCCAATACAAAGAGAGCAAACTCAGTGGAAAATAATTCAAAAAATTGTGAGGGCATCTTCATATGGGGAATAGGACTTATTTCCACTTGCTCATAGTATAAACTTAAGCTTTTTTGTTTTAGGTACAAGGTTTTAAGAAAACTTTGTTTCTCTATTTGGGGTCAAGCTATGCAGATAGCTCACTATAAGTGCAGGAACCGAAGTGTTCCATTTAAAAGTGTGGAAGCAGAGTGTCTGAACTAAAATTTTCTTATATTATAGCAATATGAATTGAATGAGAAAAATAATAATTTTGTAAGTCAATAATAAATGATCAAAGAGTATAAAGATCCAAATTCTGTTGACTGGTTTAATAAAAAAGTCACGAGAGAGAAAAATACAATATCGGAGGGCAAAAGCAGACTTTAGTTTTAACTTTCGTGACATAACTCATAAAAATTATGATAACATGAAGAACTATTTATGAGCTCAGTGTGGTGGAAAGACCTACGTGAAAGAGTCAGATATGTCAACTTTTTTCAAGATGATAATTTAAACTTTGAAATGCAAAAAAATAATGAAAAAAATAATCCATAAATAGTCAGAGAATTATTGCCTCATTATTGAGCACTCGCGACCATCACGATAACGCAAATCATGATTAAGTCAAGGGAATGCTAAACGAGCACACCACTTATCCTACACATTTCTTTAGTGCACCCACCCTCTCAGGTTTTTCTCATTGAGCCCGCCCTCCTTTCTTCCCACTGGGCTTACGTCCTTTCTCACTCATGTCTCCCATTTACTTTCTCCCCACCTCACACCCATCCCAATACTCACTCCTCTCTCTCTCTCTCTCGTGGCTGTTTCTCTCTCTTAGCTGTCCTCTCGCTTTCTCTCTCTTGCTAGAACGAGTGTGGTGTGGAGCAGAAGCTCAGAATTTTTTTAAATTCAAAAGATAAGCTCACTAAGAGCAGTGTTGTGCTCATTTAGAGATTCCCTGAGATCAATCCATGTTGCACTAATCCAATCATGGCATCACAAAAGAAATCTAAACCCCACAGTAGAAACTCCCTAAAAGTGCTAAAAATCATTCAAGGCCTCAACGTCTCTCTCTATATATGCTAAGCACCTCCTCTTGCTCTTTCGTCCATCAGCTTCTCATATTCTTCCCAAAGACAGCAATCTATGGTCCGAGCAAGCAAGAATCTTTTACCCTGCCGAAAGACACCACTCACCCTATCTCAACCTCAATAGCTTGAAATAGAGAGCTCTTATGAAAGAGTTCCCTCAAACACTTCAACCCGTCGCCATGGACTCAGGCTCGGCCATAGAGCTCAATGGTGCCGATCCCAACCGGCCCAAGCTGCCCTTTTCGGTGTTCGACACGGCCGAGCCTCCGTCTCTGTGGACGGAGCTCGCCGCCACAGCCAAAACCGCGGTTTCTCCGTTACGGAACAAGTCTACTTCATCTGCATTCCAAGTTTTCAAGGGCCTGTTCCCTATCCTTAGCTGGGGGAGAAAGTACGATTTCACGTCGTTTCGCAGGGATCTCCTGGCCGGACTGACTATCGCCAGTCTCGGCATTCCTCAAGTAATGCAATGAGTCCTTCATCATAATATGCCGCCTGCTAAGGCTCAACTATGCCTCTGAACTTGAGTTCTTGATTCTTGTTTTGTTTCCTGCAGAGCATCGGTTATGCTAATTTGGCAAAGCTCGACCCTCAGTATGGCCTCTGTATGTGCAAAGCTACCTGCACATTCTGTATCTGCTTTGTTCTTCTGTTTTTGTTTGCTGAATGAGTCTCTATCTCGATCTCAGACACGAGCGTGGTGCCCCCTCTCATCTACGCGGTAATGGGGAGCTCGAACGAGCTTGCAATCGGTCCAGTTGCTGCGATATCTCTCCTTATGTTCTCCATGGTTCAGAAAGTAGTAGACCCTTCAGTCGACCCAGCTGCCTACAGGAAGATAGTTTTTACCGCAACCTTTTTCGCCGGGCTGTTTCAATCTGCCTTTGGATTTCTGAGGTGCATATCAGTACTATCGTCAGATTCCTTTTCGACAGATGATTTTATTTTGTACGTTAACCTGTCGATTTTGTTGTCTCTCTGCAGGTTGGGATTCTTGGTGGATTTCCTATCTCATGCTGCCATTGTCGGGTTCATGGCAGGCGCAGCGATTGTTATCGGCTGCCAGCAGCTGAAGGGACTGCTGGGGATATCTCACTTCACTAACAATACTGATGTGGTCTCTGTTGCTAAGGCTGTTTGGTCTGCAGTCCATCAACCTGTGAGTTCTTTTTAAAACTGAAGCTCATATCGGCATCAAGCATTTCTGTAAAATGAAACTAATCAACGTTGTGTTTCCAAAGATAAACTAGTTGTCTGGATTAGAAAATTTTCTGTTATTTTAAATACTGAGTTAACTTTGTGCAGTGGTACCCAGATAATTTTTTGCTTGGTTGCTCCTTCCTTATATTCATAATGATCACCAGATTCATAGTAAGAAATTGAGTCATTTCTCTTCTTTCTTTTTTTTTTGACATTTATGTTGCATTTCGATATTGACTTCACAATATCTTTCTCAGGGGAGGAGAAACAGGAAGCTGTTCTGGTTAGCAGCCATCGCACCTTTAATCTCCGTCGTCATGTCTACTCTGCTAGTGTTTTCAACAAAAGCAGATAGACACGGCGTTAAGATTATCCAACAAGTCAAAGGTGGCCTAAACAAGAGCTCAGCAAGCGAGTTACTGTTCGTCGGTCCATTTGTAGGCAAATCTGCGAAGATTGGCTTAATTTGTGCAGTAGTAGCTCTCGCGGTTAGTCTTGTGATAATTCTACGAAAATATCAAGTTATGTATGCTATGGATCCGATATCATTTTTTTTTTTTTTTTTTAACGAATAAATTCAGGAAGCTATTGCCGCTGGTGGATCATTTGCTGCAATTAGAGGATACCAACTTGATGGGAACAAGGAAATGGTTGCTATGGGTTTCATGAACATTGCTGGATCCATATCATCTTGTTATGTTGCTACAGGCAAGAGATTTGAATCTAAACTGAACTCGGATATGTGTAGTTATTGTAACGTCTAATAAATAATTCCATCATGTTCTCACCTGAACTATGATATAATAAAAGCAACAGATTAATCAATTCAAGCTAGTATATTAATCATCTGCAAAGTTATAGAAGTACATATACCAGTATATTTGGCTTTTCAAACTTTATACTAGTATATAATTCATCGTCCATGCTAACAAATAAACAAGCATATAGTTTCACTTCAGTATCTGAAACTATATGCAACCAATATTGGCGATGTGGTTGATCGATCATAAATTTGCATTTTCAGGCTCATTCTCTCGGTCTGCAGTAAATTTTACTGCAGGATGCAAGACACCCATCTCAAATGTAGTCATGGCCGTCACAGTAATCGTGTCGTTAGAGTTTTTCACGAGGCTATTGTACTACACACCTTATGCGATACTTGCTGCCATCATCATTTCGGCCCTCCCGAATCTTATTGATGTAAGAGAAGCCTACAACATATGGACGGTCGACAAGATGGACTTCCTGGCCTGCATCGGAGCGTTCTTAGGCGTGTTGTTTGGATCAGTAGAGATCGGCCTTATGGCTGCGGTGAGATTACTGGACTGCCGCAACTTGCTCAATTTAGTAAAAGTTTATGAATTCATTTACTAAAACATGTTCGATATCTGCAGTTAGTCATCTCTTTTGCCAGTATCATATTGAATTCAATCAGATCACGTATCGAAATGCTTGGAAGAATCCCAGGAACTGACACATTCTGCAGCACTAGGCTCCATCCGATGGTCTCCAGAACACCATCGATACTCATAACTCGTATAGACTGCTCCTTTTTATGCTTCACAAATGCCAACTTCATCAGAGAAAGGTACAAGCATCAACCAAAAGTATCTCCACATCCACAATTCTCAATCTTCGCTCACTAAACACCTATTCCTGTATTTTGCTTAGGATTATAAGGCGGGCACTAGAAGTGGAGAAGTCCATGGAGGAGAAACACAACGAAAGAATCCATTCGATAGAGGAGAAACTCAACGAAAAAATCCATTCACTAGTCATCGACATGTCAAGTAAACTCCCTAGCCTAGAAACACATTCACTCTCTCTCTCAAGATTCAACCAAATTGACTAAAACAAAAAACGTCGTTTTTTTTTTTTTTTTTCCTTTTTTTTCCAGATGTGATGAACATAGACACCTCTGGAATTGCCGCGCTTGGAGAAATACAGAAGAAGATGGCCTCCATCGGCATTCAGGTGAGTATAAATCACTAGTTAAACAAGTGTCTGTCTTGTTTCGACAATTTATCGGGTTTTCAAATTGAAATGGCAGGTAGCGCTAGCGAATCCTGGGTGGCGAGTACTGCACAAGATGAAGCTATCCAAGCTTGTTGGGATCATTGGCCGGCAATGGATCTTTCTCACAACTTCTGAAGCTGTGGAAGCTTGCCTTGCCTTTAAGAAGGACGTTGCAAATGCTTGCTAATAATCAAGAAATTAAGGCTAATGTGTGTTTCGTTAAAATGGCGGCGTCGTAAGACAATGATCTATATGTTAACTATGTATTAACATGTTTCGTTCATAACTATGCTTAAAAAAAAAAAAAAAAAAAAAAAAAAAAAAAAAAAAAAAAAAAATCCAATGTGTGTGTTTAAGTTATATCTAAATCGAAATTATCCAACTATATATAAATGTCGTGCGTACAATGAGACCCTCGTCCTATATAGCTTGAGATGGTTTGTGATATCCTTGGCTCACATAAGGAGGGGGTTTTATGTAAAAGTTTCTATTATAAAAGTTTCTATTATATCGATACTGGGAATTTCCAAAGGAGCACACCTATTTTTTTTTCTTAGTAAGCATACTTAATCAGTTGGTTATTATTATAAGTTTGTCATTCTTATTTTTTGATAGAACTGTCCTCTTTTTCAACCTCTCCTCCCTCTTTATTTCTTCCCCATGAGAGCTGCAAGAAAAAGAAAAAAAAAAAATTGAGGAGCGGCGACGGTCAGGGCGAGCGATGGCGGGCTCATGTATGTCAATTCTCAGTCCTGAATGGAACCTGGATATAGCCTAATGACAATCCTCTCATACCCACAATAACAGATCATTAAATCTGGTCATATACTCCTGACTTGTCATGCTACCTTAGCGAAGCTTCTTCAACTAGTCTAGGAGAGGTTCCTAAATTAAGTGGGAAGGTACTTCTTTAGGTCTTTCATATCTCTTCCACGTCTATGGTGTCCATGTACCTTTTGCATTCTCTCCACGAAAATCCAGTAGATCCTAACTGGACCTACAAATCTTATCCTAGCAAATCGATTCCTTAGACATCTCTGTTCGCATCAGAAATTTGTTGCTTTCCTTCCATTGAATTCAGCTTGGATTACAACGAAAGAGAATAAGAAAAGAACAAACGAGAGGATTTATAACTTATCTCTCTCTTTTACAATGAATCGTGGGATTTATGTGGCGATGAGATCTAAATAGTAGTTTCTTTGGACGATCTGACGACGATGGTCTTCTTGCTCTTGATGAAGAAGATACCGGCCGACTTTGGATGATCTTTTCTGGTCTTGATTCGTTCAAGGCTCTCACGCGTAACTTGAACTTCACAAAAACTTCCAAAAGATCCCTCTAGGGCTTCCTCAAAGGGGTATTTATAGCCTTAGGATAATATGAGAGTTTCTATCTAAATAGAATTTGTACTCATCAAAAATTCCAACCAAATATCTTAGTTTTGATTTAAATCTCTTGATTTAGAGTTTTGATTGAACTTAATTTGGGTATTTGGATAAGCCCAAATCTTAATCTCAATCAATTTAAGATTCTGGTTTATCTGCTCACGTGGAGTTAATCTCACCAAAATGCGGAGCTAAGGAACCAGAATGCGGAGCTATTGAATAGCTCCGCGTTTTGCTCAAACGCGAGGCTAAAATGGCCAAACGCGGAGCTATAGAGTTAGCTCCGCATTCTGTTGTGGAAAATCCTATTTACTTAGAAATTTTCACTGCCAACAATCTCGTATTAGTTAAATTAATAGTTCATATCCACTAACCAGTCACTAAGAACTTTAGGATCATGGACACCAGAAAATGTAGGAGTTTCTATCTTGATTCTTCTTGCATTATCATCGTCATTTCTAAGTCTATAGACACTTTCATCCTTCTATTTCTTGTTGTGAGTGTTCCTACGAGGTTTATGGTTATATGTATCGTCGTCATTGACTCGTTTTTCTATAGTTTCCATTCATAGAGCAAGGGACGTCATTTCCTTAAGTACTTCAAGTTTTTCAACCATATCAATGAGATTAGGATTATACAATTTACCATTATGAAGAAGTATGCACTAAACTAAACTAGGACACACGTGCAATCAACCAAACAGGTGGATGCAATGCAAATCCTAGATCCGATGATGCTAAATGCATGCAGTAAATGAACAATTAAAATTACTAAAGGCTCAAATTCTAGAATGCAAAGGAAATCGTTGTAAAAGATGGTTAAACAAGCTAGCAAATAATAGCAGTAATTCTAGCTAATAACCATGGATAAATTTTCGCAAGAAATTGCAAAGTTTTACTGTACAGAATGAGTTAGTTTAGAGATTACGCAAGAGTGATGTGATGTGATGAAGAAGCAACCGTACGATTAATGAGTCTTTAAAGTAAGGGTGGCATCAATCAGAGATTTCGATTCGAAGGTCAACGATGTTGAACGAGCGAAGGGAGTTCGGCGGGGAGGTGCCAATCAAATCTGTAACCCCACCGAGGTCTTCAACTCAAGGAGAGTGCAAACTCGAGGAAGCAAGTGGGCCTTGTTGATGCCTCCGGTTCGATTAACTGGTCGTCGGATTGTTGTCTAGGCATCAGGCTAGAGTTCTCAGGGTTGATCGCAGTAGCAGATGGCAGCAGCTCAGGCAAAGCCTGAGGTGGTATTTGAACTTGCCTTTGCTGCTACTGATCCGGAACCTGACTACTGTGATGGATAGGGTTAGAGCTTATGATTTTTTTTTTTTTTTTTTTTTTTTAAATGTTCTCTTTTTTTTTCTTTTTCTTTTCTGACTCTTTTCTCTCTATTTTTTCCTCTTTTCTTTTCTGTGTATAATTGAAAATCAGAAGAAAAGAATTGGAAGAACGCGATAGTGGATCTTGTTAGAATTCCCTCTAACGGGATTCAAACTCCTATGAATAATAATGATGAAAGTTGAAAGATCACATATTTAAAGCCACGTAAGAAGACGAAAGGTTTTAGGAAGTTTGAAATTTGCTTTGAAAATTTGTAAGAGTAATTAATTCAATGCATTGGAAAGTGACTTGAAGAAGACTATATAAAAGGCCCCATGACTTGAAGCAAGAGACAAGTAAGAAATCAAGAGAGTTTAATAGAAGAAAAAAAGTGAGCAATTTGAAGCGGGGAGTTTCAACGTTGACGAATGTCCGACATTATTCGATCGGGACGAAATTGCAAAATGTTATTCCTGAAGTGTTGAGGCTCAAATTTAATGGTTGGATTGTCGATTTGGGCTCTCTTCTATTATCTATTATCTACCTATCAGTGAGTCTCATACTATCCACTCTTTCTGAGTAAAGTATATTGTTGATTGTAGAATATCGGTATTCCTTTAGCGATATCTAGAGACGATCCTTTTGTAACTAAATTATTTGAAAAAAGTAAAAGATTAGTTCTGGACTAGGTCCCGTGATTTTTTCCCTTAGTGGATTTTTCACGTAAGAATCGCGTGCCTCATTTACTTTCTTGATATTTTATCAGATACAAAAGTGGAAAAAATATTCCGCAACTTTAATAGGTTTTTCCCAATAGATCTAGGGTTATGGAAGAGAGGAAAATTGAAATTTCTAACTCTAGTACCAATTTGCTGTAGTACAGAACAAATTAAGGATTGATTATGGAAATTGGGGATTTTAGGAAAAACAAAAGAGTTTGAGCCTCACACTTAAGGCGAATCCACGTCAACTTTTAAGGAAAACGTGAATAAAAATTTCAAAAAAAATTAGTAAATCAACATTCTATGGTTTCGCAAAGTTCAATATCTTATCATACTTTAGAAAAAGGTTTACAAGCATGTACAAATAAGTATATATAGAAAGCCAACTATGTGCACAACATGTGTTAATAAGCCAAAATCTAATAGTAATAAAAATAAAATCACAATCGAATCTAATCAGATTGGCCTTTAATTGTCTTCATCAGTGTGATATGTGCTATGGATCTTTTATGGGCGATTTGCAAAAATGGATGAGAGATTCACTTAGGCAAGTTCGGTCCTTCTTATCGTTTTTTTAATATTTTCACAAGCCCTAGGCCTTGTTATTCCCCAGATTCGCCAAATTTCTCACCATAAACTCCAAAATCCCTTCCGTCATGCATCATATTTTCATGTATCGCAGTTAGCTATCCATGTATCTGAAATTTGGATGTCAGCAAGATCAGATGGATTATTTCAGGTGAGGTGTTAATGTATGTACTTCCCTAAAAATTTTGCACACAGTGCTCTGGAGTCTAATATATTTTCTGGTACATAGCCAACTCTCTTTCAGCATCCTCTGGTAAATAATAGCTATAGTTGCAGCGTAAGTGAGCCGTGTTCTCCTGCTAGATCATTGTAGAGAAATTATGTATTTACTACTTGGGCTATGCACTCTTCAACCAAGTGCAATGTACAATGTACAACTAGGTTGTGTTGTTGTTATAGATGTAGACACTAAATCTGTGATTTCGGTATAGATTTGTTCAAATTTGCATCCCAGGCTCATAATTCCATTCAGATCCTCGTAGTTTCCATAGTTGTACATATACTCAACCAGACACTCGAGCCATATTTGATGTCTACATCCCAAAACTGTATACTTAATTAATTAAATATATCATAAAAAAGCTCAGCAGGCTTCTAATGTTCTTTTAGATTAGGGTACCCTTATTATCTGATTTTCTTTGAAAAAAAATTATTAACCATTAGGTTTCCTTTGATGAGGTGCATCTCTCATTTTGAGCTCATAACATATTAGTTAATTAGCAAAAACCCAAAAGTTAACCAAAATTAGACTTCTTACTTTTGCTAATATATGGTGATGTAAGGTAAGAACTATTGGTACCTATGTGTATCATGACTCATTTTGTTTTTAGTTCATTGTTCTGTTATATCTCATTAATAGAACGTGGGAACAGCTTCCTACTATTTTAATCTTAAAAAACAGATGTCCGCCAATGCAACTCCTAATATTGGTTTCCTTTTCTGCGTCATCATATCATAATGAGGGAATATGAAGTATGAGGGAGAAGAAATGCTCCCAAGCCAGTGAATGTAAGTGTTTTTTGCTGCAACTCTGAAGTTTTCGGCTCAGTATGTTTATTCTTAGGCATGCTTAAGATAGAGAGTTAAGGTTAGAATGAGAAACTTCTTGTAGTTTCGTTTGTTATATTGTGGCCCATTATAAGGACCCTGGTAATGAAGATGACCTAATGATTTTTTTGGTTTTCTTCCTCTTATTTTATTCTTATCGATATTTACTTTTGGGATTGATAATGCCCCTGTCAGCCCTTGGGGCAGTTTTTTTGTTCTATATTATTTTTTACATCCAAAACTTTTGTTTCTAAGTGATCTTATCAGATAGACTGGAGCATAAACTCCTTATCCAGTATCTGGGATTTTACTTCGTTGCAATCTTTGCCATTCATAAGTCATATGCAACATGAGCAATTTCATTTTTCTCATTTTGGCTTGAATTGTTCATATCCATCTTGTGCTTGATGCATGAATTTGTTGTATTAGGATTGTTCCAAGGTTACAGCTACAAACTGTAGCAAAGTGGTTATTAGGTATCTCAAAGGCTGCTTGGATCAATTTTTTTTCCTTAGAACTGAACGCTTTGTTTCTGCTGAATTAAATTGTTGCATTCCAATATAGTAACCCCAATTCTAAGCTTCATGCTGGATTAAGGATTTGCATAAGCTTAAGTGTGTGTAAGACAACACATACTTGGATAATTGTTAGATTAATGCTGACCTTTGATGTATGGATTGGGTAAGTACAAACTTATTGTAATAAGCTAAGTAATTGAAAGAGAAAGCTACACGCACCCATATAAAGTATTCTTAGTATTTGCATAGATGCCCAGCCATGTGAACCATTTTCTAGTAGAATAATTCATAAACTAACAAGAAAAGCAAGTTGCTTCCTCATACTCCAAATTACACTAAAATGACATGATATAGCATTATTATTTAAGGCAAAATTAGTATAATTCATTTGCCCATCACATTTGATAACCATGTCATTATATTTGTCAATTTAATTATGACATTTTAGATGTTTAGTCTAGAGATGCAAATAGTTAATCATACACTAAAACAGCAGGAACTCGTTAGATAATAATGTACACCTATCAGCTATTGTGCGTAATAGTCTAGTTTACAAGTAAATCAATATTTCACATATTCTTTAAGACAAGTCTACAAGTATATAAAAAACAACTACGTGCAACATTAATACAAAGTAAACACTAGTAAAAATAGAAAAACTAATCCAAATTTAAGTTAGAGTTTAAAATAAAATAAAGATTAACTATTCCTAATCAATCTTATCTATTTATTATCTTCATCAATTCTTTCTTATTTGCAAACATTCACTGTCGGTGAATAGTGGCAACGATACGAATCGAGTGTGTCCGGTTGAAAGTGGTACATCTCCTTTGAATCGTTCCAGCGAATTAGTTATTTTCAGTAGAAGAAGCCTCAACCAACTAGATTGGGTCATCCTTTACAGCGAATCAAGTATAGTTGGTAGCTTCGCACGGCTGTGAAAACCGTCTTATCGTAGTATGTTGTATAGCTCTATTTAATGTCTTCACGAGACAAACCTTAATCATCATCACTTTTATAACTGAAAGTTCCTATACTCTTGTAAAACATAATAGATTTGCGAGTTTCATCACTAAACAGAATTTGTTGGAAGATTTTTTTCGTATGAAACTTAAAACAGGTAATGTATAAGTGATACTACAGGTGTATTAGACATTTTGTTCGGGTAGTAAAACGACAAATTCCTTAGGCAAGTCAGTGGTAACGATCTCATGGACTCAAGCTCTCGTGAACATGAATACCATCAAGTGTTTCTACATTCGGATTTAGCTGGAAAATCTGATCTTCGAGCTTGATAAGGGCTTCAAGCTTTGAATCTGTGAAAAGCTCTATGCTAGACTATGTCTTATCTATAACATCACTTGTATTCTCAGAACTCTCGATTCGTCAACATTATCAATAGGCACATTATCGATATATTGAATTATTCAGGGGCACTGGTAATCATACTATCAAAATCCTCAACATTCAAAATACCTGATTGGGAAACTTGTAAATAAAGTATGTATCATTCATACTTAAAACATTATTTCTAGCCTTAAAAGTGGATCCCCTATCTAAATATGTTCAAAATTTTGAATTGGTTACATTGGGTTCGGGCTCTAACTCTTGTTCAAGTTAGGGCTCAAATGGTGAAGACAGTTGAGACTTTAGTGAATAATCTGAAAGAAGGTGTGTAACATATTGATCACGAAAAAGAACTTGTATCTATATTGATAAAATTTATAGATACTTATTCACCAATCAAAAGAGTATCTAACCAAATTAAGTTGAGCATAATGACATGTAAATCTAGGATTTTAAATGAAAATAATAGAATAAATATTCAAGATTGCCTTCCCGGTCTTCATTACGATCATTGAAATAGTAAAAATCTAGGACTGCACTCTATATATCTATATATCATGCTTAATTTATTTTAGGTCACCATCAATATTGATGTATCGATCACAAAATATGAATCACATGAAGAATTAACTCTAAAATTTAAAATTCAATACATAATTTTGGAAATACGTAATGGCTTGAATCAAACTCGAATTGAGCTTGAAACATTCTCTGAATCACCAAAATAAGCCGTTAAACAGGGGAGTTTTCAAAGGAGCACACCATTTTTCCTAGTGAACCCACTTTATAACTGTCCGGGCTTGGAGTCCGGACAAAAAAAAACATAGAGAAGTGGGCTCACTAGAAAAATTGGTGTGCTCCTTTGGAAACTCCCTTAAACAGGTTTGTTACTGCTTGTGGGTCAGGTCTGACTGCATCATTGATTCAAATACACTGATGAAATCAATATGGAGCCAATTGGGGTCGCATCCGAAAAATACGGACATTGTAGTTAGGTCAGTTTTGCGTTGGATCCAATCTAAATTCTCAACCCCACTGTTTTTTCTTTACCAAAAACGGCAGGTGGAAGCACTCTGCATTCCTTAAGCAAGCAAATAATAGAACTACAATAGAAAAGTTCGGGTTACATATACCGGTGAACCCTTAACACAAAAATAAAACTATAAGTTTGTCAAAGCAAAAAGTACATAAAAATCAGCTCTCTCCTACAACAGTAATAAAATGAAAAGATTCCCCATGATTCATCTAGTTCCTCCAAATAGAGAACTATCTCATCTCATCCTGTCTGAACCGAGGACTGCTAATGATTTTCGAAATCATCCTCTTCTTTGATGTTCATCTGAGAATATATCTGTCCAAAAAATAATATTATAAATAATCATGCGTGAACATATATACAAAGAACATGCAGTATAATTAAAAATTCTATTATTAGTGCATTAAAATTTCTATTATTTCTTACCCAACCCCACTGGATCAATGAATTAGTTCAGGTGATGTACACAGGGTCGGAAGATGGGTTCTTTGAAGTTTTTCTTTTGTTTTAAGATATTTTTTTCCCTCTTTGATGATGACGAGGGAGATCTGGATTTTCTTTTTCCCTTCTTTTTTCTCTTATTTTCTTTTCTTGGTTTTTTTTTTTTTCCTTTCTTTTTCATCTTCCATCTCTCTTTTTCCTAGTTTTGTTTTCTCTATTTATTTTTAAATTTTTTCCTCTTTTTTAAAAAATTAAAAATCAAAATTAAAGGAGATGGAAGATGAGGAGAGGGATCTAGGGTTAGGGTTTAGTAAAAAAAAAACAAAAGAAAAATCTAATAACAATGGATTTTTTAGTTCTCATACCAAATACAAGACGAGGCAAAGCAATTTTAGGGTTTGCGATGGGAATTTGGTAGTGTTATGGATGATCTAGGGAATTGAGTAAGGGAATAAGATTCAGGCCTCACGGTCAAGCAAATTGCACATTCACTCTCACACAAATCACAAGAAAAGATTTGATAGCGAACTAACAAACCACGTACCAATGAGCTAGAGTTTCAAAATCAATATCTCATCTATTCTTTAAAACTTTATATAGAAAACATCAACGTGCATAAAACTTACAAACAAGCTGACGCAGTGAGTTAACGTAGAAAAGAATCGAAAATAATCAACGATTATTCTCAGAAAAAAATAGACAAAGTTTCACCTCTAAAACTCACAATTGTAGAGAAATATAAATTTTATAAAATTTGATGATCTCTCAATAATAAAAAATAACCATATTTATAGACCCAAACATGAAACCCTAATCCAACTTAAAAAAAACAGAAATAAAAATAATAAAATTTGCCTACAACTAGTTTGTTTCTAAACTGGGCCGTCATCATTAGTTTTTAAACTGGGCCGTCATCACTTTCCTTAATTTTGTTTTTGTTTTTCGAATCAGCTCATAAACGCATCCACGACCCGTTCTACATCATTCTCTCCCACCTGAGAAAAACCCGACCTCGAGTTTTCCGGATATAGCGGTTCATGATCTGGATAGAATGGATAAATATCCGCCACATTAAATGTCTTGGATATTCCCATACTATTAGGCAACCCAACAACATAGGCATTATCATTAATTTTCTTCTCAATTGGATATGGCCCATATTTCTTGGACTGCAACTTGCTATACTTGCCAACTGGAAATCTTTCTCTGTGGAGGAACACCATCACTTGATCCCCTACTACAAAAATCTGACATCTGCGATACCTATCTGCTGCCTTCTTATACTTAGCATTAGACTGCTCAATTTTCTGCTCAACTTCTTCTGTAACAGATTGCCACTGCTCCGCCATATGCTTCGTTGCAATGCTATTATCTATTTCTTTAGGCAGCTGAATCAAGTCCAGTGCATGTTGAGGCGTTTTAGTGTAGACAACTGAAAAAGGTGACTTTCTGGTTGTCCTATGAACAGCACTGTTGTATGCAAATTCTGCCTGCGCCAATGCAACATCTCACTGCTTTGGTTTGTCTCTGCAAATGCTGCGAATCAAATTTCCCAAAGTCCTATTCGTGGCTTCAGTTTGACCGTCTGTCTGAGGATGGGCAGTACTGCTGTAATTTAAAGAAGAATCGAACATATGCTAAAGAGTTCGCTAAAAATGACTAAGGAATTTACTGTCACGATCAGATGTACCCCATGCAAACGCACAACTTCTTTAAAGAACAACTTGGCTATGCTTTGAGCATCTGCAACTTTTCTGTAAGGAATAAAGTGCGCCATTTTTGAAAATCTGTCAACAACAACAAAAACAGAATCGACTCCCCGCTGAGTACGAGGTAGTCCAAGCACAAAATCCATGGACAAATCCTCCCAAATATTGTCAGGAACAGGTAAAAGTATATAGAATCCAGTATTTTGAGATTGACCCTTTGCTGTCTGACATACATAGCATCTTTGCACCAGTCTTCCCACATCTCGACGCAAATAAGGCCAATAAAATCGCTCACTAACAGCAGCAATAGTCTTGTCTCTGTCCAAATGACCAGCTAGACCACCACCATGCAAATCACGAATGACTTTCTCCCTTAAAGAAGACTGAGGAATACAAAGCTGATTGCCTGTCATTAAGAACCCATCATGAATGTGAAAATCTGCACAAGGCTGTTTACTACTACATTTTCCCCAAATCTCTTTAAAATCTTCATCCGCCTCATATAACTCTTTCAAGTGCTCGAACCCTACAATCTCATTACTTAATGTCACTAACAAAGTGGCTCTCCTACTTAATGCATCAGCTACCTTATTTTGCACACCCGCCTTATGCCTCAATTTAAATGGGAATTTCTGTAAAAACTGAACCCACCTTGCATGCATATCTTTACTAATTCTGGTCTGGTTACTTAAATGTTTCAAAGCATCACAATCTGAATACAAAACAAATTCTCTACCAATCAAATAATGCTCCCATGTTCGTAAGGCTCGCACAACAGAATAGAACTCCTTATCATAAGTGCTCCAATTTCGTCTAGCTTCACATAATTTCTCACTAAAGAATACAACAGGCCTCTTTTCTTGGGATAAAACTGCTCCAATCCCTACCCCACTCGCATCACAATCTACTTCAAACAATTTATCAAAATCCGGTAATGCTAAAACTGGGGCAGAACACAACTTTCCTTCAATACTATAAAGCTCAACTACGTTTCATCACACCATTGAAATTTTTCTTTCTTTAAACACTCAGTAAGAGGAGCTGCTACAGTACTGAAATGTCGAATAAATCTTCTAAAAAAACTAGCCAACCCAAGAAAACTCCTCAAGTCCGTCACCGTTTTAGGGGCTGGCCACTCCTTAATTGCCTTGACCTTTTCCTCATCAACTTGAATACCTTCAGCACTAACTACAAAGCCAAGAAATAACAATTTCCCGACCATAAAACTGCACTTTTTTAAATTCACATATAATTTATTTTCTTCCAAAACAGTTAGCACTTCCCTCAAATACACAAAATGCTCTTTATCTGATCTACTATAAATCAGAATATCATCGAAATAAATCACAACAAATCTGCCAATAAAAGGTTTTAGTACCTGGTTCATGATTCGCATAAAAGTACTAGGAGCATTTGACAACCCGAATGGCATAACTAGCCACTCATAAAGTCCCTCCTTTGTTTTGAAGGCTGTCTTCCACTCATCACCAGGCCTAATTCGAATCTGATGATACTTGCTTCGCAAATCAATTTTGCTGAACACTTGTGCTCCACTCAATCCATCTAGCATGTCTTCCAACCGAGGAATAGGAAACTTGTACCCAATTGTAATTTTATTAATCGCCCTACTATCAACACACATTCTCTAACTTCCATCTTTCTTACGTGTCAATAATGCAGGAACAGCACATGGGCTCATACTCTCCCTAATATATCCCTTCTGCAACAACTCCTGTACTTTTTCTTGCAAAATTTTACTCTCTTTCGGACTCATTCTATAATGTGGCAGATTCGGCAAACTAGCTCCAGGAATCAAATCAATATGGTGCTGGATATCCCTCATAGGAGGTAAGCCATCAGGTAATTCTTTTGGTATAATTTCCTTAAACTCCTCTAACAAAGGTTTCACCTTTTCTGCCATCTCCTCATTCATCTGCTCATCACCAACTGTTGTAATTTGCTTTACAATTAAAGCATGCACAATCTGTGACTCTCTAACTGCATCCTCCATTTCCTGTTCAGTCTGTGTAATAGTTAGGAAAGATCGTCCCTCCACTTTAGAAGCTTTAGGACGGTTGCTTGCCTTTAGAGGAAGTAATGTAAACTTCACCCCATCTTTCTCTAAACTATACACATTATCTTTACCAGCATGCTGTACATTCATATCAAATTGCCAAGGTCTACCAAATAAAAGATGACATGCATCTATATCTATAATATCACAATATACCTCATCCCTATATTTACCAATGGAGAAAGGTTCCTTACAACGCTCCTTCACCTGAAATTTCTCTACTGCTTTAATCCATCCAATAGAATACGGATGAGGATGCTTTTCTACAGATCAATGCAATGCCTCCACAGCCTCTCTACTAATGATATTCTCACAACTGCCGCTATCAATGATTAAACCAAACACACGACCATTAATAGTACATCTAGTGTGAAACAACTGATGTCTTTGAGTGTTGTCCTCTTGCTTAGGCGTTAGCATCAATTTTCTGATCACATAAGCCTGCTCATCACTCTCATCATACTCCTCATATGTATCATCATCCCCATCAGGTTCACAACAGACTTCATTATCGTCCCTTTCAACCATATTAACTGGTTTTCTGTTAGGACATTCATTAGATCTGTGACCAGGCTGGTTACATCTGAAACACTTCCCAAGGATAGGTTTCGCATAAGGATTGGCTGATTTCTGACCCTCCTTAGTTATTTTCTTTCCAGCCTCCTTATCATCTTGCCGCTCGTTACGACTCTGCAACTCCTGGACAGATTTAGTTCTGTCTGCAGAACTCTTCTGAAAATTATCATTCCCGTATGTACGCCTGTTAGAATCAAACCTGCCTCCACCCTTCTCTTGCATCATCAGTTCAGCTTTAACAATCATGTTCTTGGCTTCATTTAAATTTCGCAATACTTGAACCCCAATTTTGTCTCTAATATGAGGTTTCAATCCATCTAAATATCGTGCCACCTGCTGTTCTTCACTCTCTCGCAAATCATTCCTTTCAGCCAACCTCATAAATTCTGCAGTATACTCATGGACAGTTTTCTGGCCCTGATGACATCTTTGGTACTGCTGGAACAAAATCTGCTCATAATCCGGTGGCAGAAAATCTCTCTGCATAAACTGTTTCATGCTGTACCAGGTTCTGACAGGCTGCTTTCCTTTCCGATACCTCCTATTCTGTAACCTCTCCCACCATGCAGAAGCTCCTCCTTTCAATCTGCAGGCTACCAGTTTCACCCTTTTCTCCTGTGGAATTTCCATATACTCAAAGAATCGATCAATTTCAGCAATCCAATCAATAAAATCTTCAATATTCAAGTTCCCCTTAAAACTAGGAATATCCACTTTTAATTTAAAATCACCATTTTCACCATAACCGAAATCAAAATTATTAAACCTACCATTGCCGTCACCTCTTCCTTGTCTGGTATGTCTGTTTCGATCTTCATTCAATACCAAATCTTCTTCGTCATCTGATTCATCATAGGCTGGTTGCCCACGATTATTAACAGGCTCGCCTTGAGTATTCCTTTCTTTTGGTCGCAACCTACCACTATTGTCATTTCTGTTGTCATCGTTTCCCAGGGCATCAAATTTGTCGATCAAATCTTCAAAGCATCGTTCCATACGCCTTAATCTCTGATCAAAATTCTGCTCCAAGGTTCTGACTGCCGCTTCTTGAGCCTCTATTCTGGTTTGCAAGGCTTCCACATCCTGAACAACGTTCTGGACATGACCGCTTCCTAAACTGGCCATTGTAGTCTGAACTGTAACCGCTCTGATACCACCTAACGCAGCGAGTTAGCGTAGAAAAGGATCGAAAATAATCAACGATTATTTTCAGAAAAAAATAGACAAAGTTCCACCTCTGAAACTCACAATTGTAGAGAAATATATAAATTTTATAAAATTTGATGATCTCTCAACAATGAAAACAACCATATTTATAGACCCAAACATGAAACCCTAATCCAACTTAAAAAAAACAGAAATAAAAATAATAAAATTTGCCTACAACTAGTTTGTTTCTAAACTGGGCCGTCATCATTAGTTTTTAAACTGGGCCGTTATCACTTTCCTTTATTTTGTTTTTGTTTTTCGAATCAGCTCATAAACGCATCCGCGACCCGTTCTACATCACAAGCTAAACCCTAATAAAAATAGAAAATCTAATCCAACTCTAATTTAGAGTTTTAGATAAAAGTAAAGACTAAATTAATCATAATCAATCTTATCTGTTTATAGTCTCTCCATTAAATTTTTAATGAAGCCTCGCTCCATAGCTAACCCATTTTCGGATGAAAACGATGTGCAAATTTAAGAAGCTCTACTTTGCTTCTCAACTAATGGATCTATATTGTAATATGTAGTGTGTCTCTCGTGTTTTGTATTTTGTTTTTTATGCTTCCTACTTTACACTATGTATCTGTTCTATAAAATTAAGTTAACAGAACTCGGGGCACTAGCCCAACGTTTTTAATCAAAAAAAAAAAAAAAACTAATTTTGAGCGCAGCAGGATATTCCATACACAAAACCAAACAATAGATGAACACTACAAGCTTGCATTGTTAAAATCAACTAAACAACAAATACAATATGTAGCTACCTCTACCCTCAGACCTCGCAAATAAACAACCTAATACATATATATAATATAACACATGAAGAGGAGCTAGCTAGAATTTATCGAGCTAGCTAGAATTTATCTTTCATTTCACATGATAGAGCAAGAGTTTGGATTCTCATCGCTGAACATGTTGGTGATCTGATCCTCTTGCCTAGAACCTCCTCCTCCGCCTCCGCTGCCGCCGCCTCCTCCTCCAAGGCTAGAAACCGAGGAAGAGTTGACAGTCTCAACATTCCTCACATACCCAGGGGGTGCCTTCTTGTCGTAGGCGTGAGTACTGTAGGGCTGGGTGACCGAGTTGTAGGGCACGTAAGGCCATATCTCAGCCTTCTTCCCCGTCGACTTCGCCCTCTTCAGCACCTTGCTTGGCTCCACATACCCACTCACTGTCACCTTCTGCTGCTTCCTGTTGATCTCCACTGTCTTCACCCCTGCATGTCAAGCCAAAAACATTATGTGCTCGAGTGTCCGATGCAAACGATCGAGAGATTTCCAAAGAAACGGTTGAGAGGGGGTTGTGAACAAAACCTTTCATGGAGGAGAGGACTTTCTTGACCTTGAGCTCACATCCATCACAGTCCATTCTGACCTTGAGCTCCACGGTCTGGAACTGCTTCTTCTTCTTCTTGTGGTGGTGGTGGTGGTGGCTGTGACCACCACCAAACAAGTCAGACAAGCACTCCAAGGCTCTTCCCACTCCCATGCTTGCTGTTCAACTTCTCTAGAGGCAAGCAATGAGTCTTCTTATAGACTTTGAGATTGAAAAAGATAAAGAAAAGGTCTGTAAAAAAAAAAAAAAGACTGATTGCTTCTTCTTTTTCTTGAAGTAGGCCTGCAGAGCAGGAGAAGCAAGCAAAGCTGATAGAACAAGAGAGGAAATGTAGGATGAAATTTTTACGGATCCTGCTCTTTTTTTTTTTTTTTTTTTTCCTCCTCTTTCTCTTTTGATTGAAAACAGAGAGAAGCTTACTTATATAAACTTGTAAGAGATGATTTTTTTTTTTAACTCCCAAAGTTAAAAATAAAGGAAGGGGGGGTGTGGGGGTGTAGAGTTGTAGCTAGTGAACTTGAAAGATATTTGTGGGGACTTTATAAAGACTTTGGGGGTCCAAAACAATGAGACATGGGTCTTGTTGTGTGTCACAATGGTGAAACCACATCCCTTGGTGTAAGAAAGCTACAGGGAACAGTAAAAAAAATAAAAATAAAAAATAAAAAACTTTTTTAGAGCGATCCAGAATTGATCATTAGACCAACATATTCTCATCCCTATAAGCAATGAGATGGGGAACAATGGGAAGTGAAAGGTGTGACATGTCATTTAAGAGGTGAGGGTAGTGGTATAGTGGCCTTTGGTTATGTTATCGGATAGGGAGCTGTTTGTTCTTTTATTGGGGGTACTCATCAAGATTGTGATCAAATTTGTAAAATTCCCTTACGTTAGGTTGAGGGATGGGGGCCAATCGAGTTATGTCCTCCATTGTGTTTTTCCAAAAACAGGATACCTTTCAAAAGCTTTCTAGGTACAACTATTCCTTAGAGAGTGAGATGATTTGATGTAGTCTAAGGCATGACTTGTCTAGTAAGCTTAATGCAGGGATTATTTCTTTTCTTACCTGCTCAAGATTATAAACGTGCATACCCAAGTCGGGAATAACAAATAAGAGTTCCCGCTAGCAGCTTTTATTATATAAGTATTAGGTATGGCAGTAACTAAACCAACTAATTTCGCTCTGGTATAAGTGTACAAGAGTTGAGCATGAGCAGATTGAGTTAAGCTATCAGGAATTCGTCTAGAATGATAAAGAAGGAGCCAACCTCCATTTGCGTTGGTAGCTATTGATAGAAATTTGGAAGTTTCCAAACCCTTCCATTGTTTTATTATTTGAACCACAAAAGAATTAAGTAATTATAAGTAGGATTAACCTTGTAATTTTCAGATTTGGTTGGCGAATTTGGTTGTAACATGATTGGAGAGCAAGTGGGGAAGGCAAAGCAGCATATAGGGTCCAAAGTGTATTGTAGACACTAACTTTTTGCATTAGATGCAATTACACTTTACTTTAAGAAAGCTCTAACTTAGACCTTAATTCTCCTTTAATGGCAGAAAAAGAAAGAACTTTGAAAAAAGAACAAAGTTGAAGATGCTAATTTTAAGTTTCTTTACAAGTATTTCCTGCATGTTTCGTGTGCCCAACAACACGATTAAGGCTGAATCCAGCCTTAATATCTGCATGAATGTATAGGAGAGCTATTGATGATGTGCACAGAAAATAAAATTGACACATCGTATAGCTGCAATTATTTGGAGTATATGGACGGAAAGAAATAACCATATTTTTTCTTTAAAAGCATTACGTCCTACATGTATTATATTTCGAACTAACAATATTGTTAACATATGGGCAGGACTGTATCATCAAAATCAATTGCTAACCACTATAAGCAGACAACAAAGAAAAGATCCCCAAAGTCTCATAGGAGAAGGAGAACAAGCTCGGGGACATGGTAGGGTGAAGGAAGCATCTCCAAGCAATCCACCGAGACAGGGTGAAACTTATCCAAAGGAGTAGCATTAGCTAGTAGAGGAGGAAGATCTACTACAAGCTTACTAGTTAGAGAGAGATTTATAGCTTAAAAACTTGTATTATTATGTGCTGAGACTATAGCCCAATACTAGAGCCAAACATCCTACTATGTAATATATTGTTTCGTTAAAATCTATTTAATAAAATGTGGAGGGATATACCTACCATCATTGCAATATATATATATATATATATATATATATATATATATATATATATATATATATATATATATATATATATATATATATATATATATATATATATATATATATATATATTTGAGCAAAGACGGCTGGTAGAAGCCCTTCTCGTTCCATTAACAAGTTGATAATAGAACTACAAATATTTAAAGCAAAAATACAAAACAGAAAAAACTAGTTAGGAGAAAGTAGATGACTAATACAAATAAGTGTTCAAATGACAATAAGGAAATCTAAAAAGTACAACATAAGCTCCTCATGATCTTCAAAGAGTCCACCCAAATCACTATAAAATTTCCGAGGCCGTCTATCAAGTCTGGATTGGGGATGGGGGGTTATCGCTGATATCTTCTCCCGATGTCCTACCTAAGAGCTGAACCCGGTCCTCCTCCGAAGAAATATCTGCCCAAAACAAGGTATCATGAATAATCGCACGTAAACATGAGTGTAATGGGCGTGCAGTAGAGTTAAAGATTCTGCTATTTCTTTCACTCCATATATTCCAGCATAATGCTGTTACTAGGGTTCTAGCCAAATGTGATTTATTGCCTCTAACACCTAATTTGTCCTCAAAACTAGTACATACCCCTGTGTTGATACTAATATTAAACTTATTGGCACTGTTCAACCACAATTTGCTTGTAAAAGGACAATTCAGTAGAAGGTATTCGGTGGACTCTCCATCCTTATTACATAGAACACAAATGTTTGGTCCATTCCACCCTCTTTTCTGTAATGCTGACCAGGTGAGCAGAGCTTTTTTAACCGCCAACCAGAGAAACACCCTAATTTTGGGTGGGCAAACAGTCTTCCAAATCCAAGTGGAATCATTCTAGATAATACCACTATCCTTAAAATGATTATATGTGTTTTTGACTGAAAAGTTCCCATCCTTGCTCCATCTCCATTGAGGTTGATCCTCATTCATTTGATTAGGCGTAAAGTCACTCAGGAGGGATCGTAACTCTCTGCATTGGAGTTCTTCACTGATAGACAGTGGCTGTCGAAGATTCATGTGCCACCTAGCTCTGCCCCACAACCTACTTACCCTGGCTTCCTTTTCCCAAGAAAGTAGGTAAGCTCGTGGGAATAATAATTTTAAGGGAATCTTAGAGCACCACCTATCATGCCAGAATGTTATATTGTGTCAATTCCCCAGTTTAAACTCCACGCTTGGCCAGGCAATAATTCGGGACAACATAACCCCCTTTCAGAATCTAGAAATAGAGCACGGCCTTCGAAAATTTGAGAGTCAGATAGTCTCCTTAAGGCAATACTTTGTTGTCATTAGTTTTTGAAAAGAACCCTGTGGTATAGAGATTAAGTAGCACCACCACTTTGCCATTAAAGATAAATTAAAGAGTTTTAAGTCTAATACACCAAGTCCTTCGGACTTTTTTGGTCTACATATGTGATCCCAAGAGATCCAATAATATTTCTTAGTATTGGCGGCCCCGTTCCATAAGAAATTCTTTCTTATACTGTCTATTATTTTTCTTACCCAACCCGGCAGTAGGAAAAAGGACATATAATACAGAGATAATGTGGTTAGTACTGAATTAAGTAACACACCCTCCCACCCAAGGATAGTAAATTACTTCTCTATCTTTCCAATCTCTTCTCGAATGTATCAAGTAACAGGCTCTAATCTTACTTAGAAAGCTTTCCTGGTTTAATGAGGATGCCTAAATATTTGATTGGGAATTCCCCCTCTACACAACCAAGAATCTCTAATATAAGAGTGTGTGAGAGATTTCTTGTCCCCAAGTTAATAAGAGCACTTTTAGAGAAGTTAATTCGAAAACCTGACCAGGTTTGAAAACAGCATAGCAACCCTTTGATATATATAGCCTCCTTAATGCTGCCATCTCCAAATATAAGTGTATCATCTGCATATTGAAGCTTAGTGATGGGGATAGATGGGGCCCCAGCAAGGCTGTGTAGCAAACCCGCTCTTATCAACTTTTAACCCATTACATTTAAACCATCCGCCACTAGAACAAAGAGTAGAGGTGATAGAGGATCACCCTGGCGCAGACCACGTCTCAATAATATCTCCTTTCCTACTTCTCCATTAATTATAATCTGTGTCTTGGCGGAATAAAGCCAACTTTCAATCCAAGAGATCCATCTAACTCCAAATCCACGCAATCGTAGAATCTCTAGTAGACAATCCCAATCAACCATATCATAAACTTTTTCAAAATCCAATTTGAGTAGGAAACCCCTCAACTTAAGTTTTCTGCAATAATAGATGACCTCATATGCGGTCGCGACTCCTTCCACAGTATTTCTTCCTGCTAGAAAACCGGTCTGATAATCTCCTATCATCGGCTGGAGTTTTTCTGCAATACGATTAGCTAACAGCTTGGGGATTATTTTGATAGTACTATTCAATAAAGCAATTGGTTTATAATCCCCAATGTGGTCTGCCTGTTTCTTCTTGCGGATCAGAGTGATCCACGAGTAATTGATCCTATCAAGTCTTGTATCACCCGTATAGACCTTATCAAGCATCCGCTTTAAATCTTCTTTAACTTCCTGCCAAAAAGTTCTATAGAAGAATAGAAGGAAACCATCCGGACAGGATGCCTTGTTGGGGCGCAAATTCCAAACAGTTTTCTTAATTTCCTCTTCTCGGAATTCATCCTCTACCTCCATTAAATTTGAAGTGGCTTCCCAAGTACCATCTTTCATTTGAAATCTGAATGGGTGTTTGCTTCCAAGCAACTGCTTAAAGTGACAGTAGACATATTCTTGAATCTGTGAGCCTTGTATTTTGCCTCCATCCGTCTTGAGATATTGTATTTTATTACTTTTAAATCTCATAGAAGCAGATTTGTGGAAAAAAACAGTGTTGGCATCTCCCTCTTTCAACCATTTACACCGGGCCCTCTGCTTCCACATTATTTCTTCCTTTCTATATATCTCCTCTAAAGAACTTCTCAACTCCAGTAGCTTGGAGTTCTCCTCTAAATTTTGTTGCCTCACCTCTTCCTGTTTTTCTAGCAGCTCCATTGACGAAGAATCTCTTCTTTGTGTTTCCTCGATTGGAGTCGATATCTATATTCTCATCTCCATAGTAGTCTTCTAAGGCGTCACAGTTTAATGCAGATGTTACCGGTGGCATCCATTGCTGACGTCGGTTGAGACCAACTTTCCTTAATTAGGTTGTGGACCTCCATATGCTCCAACCACTATTTCTCAAATCTAAATCTTCGCAACATTTTTATCCCCTCTCTCGTCTCTAAACAAATTGGTACATGGTCAGAGGTTGTCCTCTGAAGTGATTTGAGTTCTGCTAATGGAAACTTGTTATCCCATTTATTGCAAATTAGAACTCTATCTAATCTTGCTAAATTTGGTACTTCTCTCATATCCGACCACGTAAAAAGACGGCTGCCAAGAAGTAGATCGATCAGGCCAAGTTGGGCAATAACTTGATTAAGTTGCCCGATCTCGGGGATTACGATTGATCCCCTTTCTTTCATGGGCGAATCTCGTGATGTTAAAATCTCCCCCTATGATCCACGGGCTATCCCATTTATCTTTGATACTCCTAATCTCGTCCCAAAAATTAGGTCGCAGTTGTGTAATATGTATATATATATATATATATATATATATATATATATATATATATATATATATATATATATATATATATATATATATATATATATATATATATATATATATATATATATATGGGACTACTGTAGGTGAGTCGCAAGCTTAGGAAATATTAGGTGATCTAGCAACAAAACTATAATGATCCAATAATATTTTTTTTCAATTTTTTTTTACAATTACTATTTCTATCTCCTTAATTTCTTTCGGATTAAATTTTGTATATGTTGAAATTCATTTACTCGTTCATCAAGTGCATACAAAATGTTTTATTCATTGAAAATCGTTAATTTTGTGTTAACTTGATAGAGGATCAAATCAAAATTAAAATACAAAAAATTGGGTATGAGTGAACCCTAGGAGTTCGAAATCATAATCCAAAAGAAATTTTTTAGGAAAAATATTGGAGATAGTGGAAATAAACTGCAGCTCAAATAACTTGCGTGAGCTGTTAGCTCATCTCTCTCTCTCTCTCTCTCTCTGTGTGTGTGTGTATATATATATATATATATATATATATATATATATATATATATATATATATATATATATATATATATATATATATATATGAAAACTAGAAATTCACTGGCGGTGAAGAGAGTTCCTTCACTAGTGCTTAGGTGGCCCAATAAAATTATTACACGTGACGTCACTCAAAGGGTGGTCAAGAGAGTTCTTTTATTTGTTAATTTAAGTAGCGCCACATGTAATAATTTTATTGGGTCACTAAGCGGTGATGAAGGAACTTCCTTCACAGCTGGTGAATTTCCCATTCTATATATATATATATATATATATATATATATATATATATATATATATATATATATATATATATATATATATATATATATATATATATATATATATATATATGAGTAAACGGGAAATACACCGGCGGTGAAGTGAGTTGCTTCACCGCCGCTTAAGTGGTCCAATAAAATTATTACATGTGGTACCACTTAAGGGGTATTTAAGAGAGTTCTTTTATTTGTTACTTTAAGTGGCGCCACGTGTAATAATTTTATTGGGCCACCTAAGCGGCGGTGAAGGAACTCCCTTCACCGCCGGTGTATTTCCCGTTTCCTCTATATATATATATATATATATATATATATATATATATATATATATATATATATATATATATATATATATATATATATATATATATATATATATATATATATATGAGAAAACTGGAAATACACCGGCGGTGAAGGAAGTTTCCTTCACCACCGCTTAGGTGGCCCAATAAAATTATTACACGTTGTGTCATTTAAGAGAATTCATTTATTTGTTATCTTGAATGACGCCCCGTGTTATAATTTTATTGGGCTACTTAAGCGGCGGTGAAGGAACTCCCTTCACCGCCGGTGTATTTCCCGTTTCCTCTCTCTATATATATATATATATATGAGAGAAAACGGAAAATTTATCGGCGGTGAAGGGGTTCCTTCTAATTACACATGGCATCACTCAAAGCACGGATTAAGATTATTATCAACATATAATAATCTTAAACTATTCCATAAAAAGGATCCATACATTCGTAAACTGTCAATAAAGCAAAAGAACATTACATATACTTTTGGTTGTCTTCTTGAAGAGGACACGCGCGTGAAGGGTAAACATTAGATCCTCACGACATTGCTTTAAATTCCAAATTTCATAGATTCTTTTTTTTTTTTTTTCCTTTTTTTTTTTTTTTTTTGGTACATTGACAGAGGCTGCAACTTATCCCTCAAATCATCCAATTCCTTGTTAACCTGCAAAACACAAGAAAATAATGACCTATTCAAATATGCAGAACAAGGGGATGTGTTTTTTCACCAGAATTTTCTTATGTTCAGTTTGAAAGAAAATGGAAGAAAGAAAAAGAAAGGGAAAAGGAAAGAGTAAAGAAAAGAAAAGAAAAGAAGATGGAAACTGAGTTCGAAAGAAAATGGAAGAAAGAAAAAGAAAGAGAAAATGATAGAGAAAAGAAAAGAAAAGAAGATAGAAAAATAGTTTTTTCTATATTTTCCTTCTCCGGCTGTGTTTGATTTGAAAGAAAATGGAAAAAATGAAAAGAGAAAAGAAAAGAAAAGTAGATGGAAATCAGTTTTGTTTTTTTATATTGGTGTCAGTAAGAAAATATTTTGTTTTCTTTTAAATTTTCTCTCAAACCAAATAATGAAAAATATTTTCTTTCTTATTTTCTTTTTTTTCCCTTCATTTTCCCTCAAACCAAATAGAGCATTAGGCTATGTTTTGTTTGAAAAAAAAAAAAAAAGAAAGAGGAAAGGAAAGAGAAAAGAAAAATATTTTTTTTTCTTTTAAATTTTCTCTCTAACCAAAGAGTGGAATACATTTTCTTTCTTATTTTCTTTTCTTTTCCATCATTTTCCCTCAAACCAAACACAGCCTAATGTTTGGTTAGTAAGAAAATATTCTCTTTTTTTTTTAAATTTTCTCTCAAACAAAATTATAGAAAATATTTTCTTTCTTATTTTCTTTTATTTTCCTTTATTTTCCCTCAAATCAAATAGAGCCTCAAATCAAATAGAGCCTAAGGAAAAAAAAATTTTCTTTTAAATTTTCTCTCAAAACTTTTTTTCCTTATTTTCTTTTCATTTCCTTTGTTTTCTTTCAAACCAAATAGAGCCTTAGCTTCTTTCCTATTGCTTTCTCTTGTGTTCTTATAGCTTTTGGCTTTTATCCATATTTCTTTTTGCCTACCTCGGAAACCTTTTCCAATACCTTTCATATTTTTTTGGGTAATTACCGTGGGCATTGTTTTCGGGAAACATCGGAGATCTTTCCATTGCCATTGAGAATTAAATTACAGAATTTCTCTTGGATCGATTACAATCGATTTACAAGGAAAAGAACTAAAAATAAAATAAAAACAAAAGAGAGGACTTATAGATCGTCACTCTCTTTTACAGAATTCGTGGGATCGAAATAGCTATGAAGATTGATCTGGATGATTGGAGACGGTGGAGATTAGAGATTGCTCTTCTATTTTGCTGTTGATCAGGAAGAAGTTTCGAACTCTTGCGCAAGAGAGATCTTGTCAAAAGTTCTTTTTGAGTCCCTTTGTATGGATATTTATAGAATCCAGTTGGTTGAGAGAGTTTCCATGTAGATAAAAACAGAATCTTCTTATAATTTTGATCAAATATTTGAATTTCTTTTTGATAAGATTTTCTCCAAGATTCGTTATATCCAGTCTTGATTTTGCACCAAGAATTAATTAAAATCTTATTAGAATTTTTGAATTATGCAAAATAGCCCCTCAAGGGCGCCAGATGAGGCTCGAATTTATTGTGAGCGAGACCGGAGGCCAGCCTCGCCGCTGTGAGGCTGGTTGCTAGCTTCGTGATGCTGTTTTTATGGCGTGTGTGATTCGGGTCAATCCGGGGTCAATTTTTTTTTTCTACAAAATCTTCCAAATTAAAGTTTTCCAAATTTTGTCTTTTCTGAAAATTTTGAAATACTTTGGATTCCTATTGCAGATTGGTATTCCAAATCTAGATTGTTTACTTTAAACCCAACTATTTAAGTTACCTAAGACCCCTTCTTTTTCTCTTTATCTTTTTCTCAAGAACCCAAGAAATCTATTCCTCTTCTCTCCGGATTCTTACGGATGCTTCTCAATTTTTTCGACTTCCCGACATTCTTTCTTAAGCCGCAACGATGATTTCTCTGCCCCAGAGCCATCGTCGACTAGAATTTCACTATCAATTCGAGATAAAAATAGAAAAATGAGATTTTGGGACGTGTGGCCATCGCACGACGTGACGCTAGGCCAGCCTAAGCGTGCTACGGGCCTGACCGGCCTCGCGCGGTGCGAGGTTGCGGCCAGCCTCACATGGTGCAGGGCTGCGGCCATCTTGCTTGGGGCAGGGCTTGGCCAGCCATGCATGCGACTCAACTATTTTTCTTCAATTTCGAACTTATTTAAGCTTATTGGATGTGAGGCTCTGCTAGCCTCGTATTTGTGTTCATCATGCGATAGCTTCGCGTATTTGGGCGGCTAACTTCGCCTTGAGATTTGCACCTATAATCCAGTCCATCTATTTGAGCTAAGGGCCTCTTTAAGAAGAGTTTTTCATTTTGACCTGCAAACAATAAATAAAATATTTTAGTTTTGTTTAAATCATTATTTTATTTTGGTCTTTTGTATAACGTGTTTGTGATGATGAGTGGGTGAAATTGGGAAGATGAAACTTGCTAAGAATATGGTGTTGTTATAGCAAGCTAAATTTTGTTGATCATTATGAGATTGACTCGCCTAGATAATAGACAGTCTCGGTGATTGAGTCAAAATTACAATATCATAGACAGAGATATGGCTGACGTGCCTATGAAGGAATGATTGAGTCAGGATCATAAGACCGTAGACAAAGGTATGGTTGATATGCCTGCGGGGTGATTTGCTTGGATGACAGACAAAATCGGTGATCAGGTCAGGATTACGGAGTCATAGACAGAGGTATGGCTGACATGCCTATGAAGGAATGAGTGGGTCAGAATCATAGGACCGTAGATAGAGGTATGGCTGGCATGCCTATGGGTGATTCGCTTGGATAACAGACAGAATCGATGATCGGATCAGATCATAGAGTTATAGACAGAGGTATGGCTGATATGCCTATGAAGGGATGATCATGTTAGGTATAGAACCGTAGACTTGATGTTGTGTCTGAATTTGATACATGCTTCTCTTTCTTGCTTTTGTCAGAAGAAGAACCCCCTGCTCCGTCTTCCTATAGTTTTAAGTATCCTCTATAACTTTTATAAGCAGTACTTTTAGCTCTTCAATGTTCTTTTACTGTTTTTGGATGGGCCGCTCTTGTGCTTATATCCTTTGATTTATTTCAGCCCGTTCAGCCATATGAGCTACTCTTCGCCCAGATCGAGAGGAGGCATGAGATCATGGTATTGCTATGGCTGAATGATCACTATGCTCTTCATACTCTTCATCCGAACCCCCAGCCAACCTTTTATATTCACGGTGAGTCGTTACGCCTGTTCTAAGGCGTGTGAGATGATGTATCTCCTCTATCTCTGTGTCAGAGGCATACCTTTCGAGGACTGGTTTTTTACCTTTATTCATTATATTTGATATGAAAACCGGCGGGTCTTCATCTGAGTCAAAACTCTATCTTTACAGTCGACATCTTTTCATAATATTGGATTCCGATATTGACAGTCGGTTAAATACAGAAGGCTTTTGGGCTTGACAACGACAATGAGAAAACTATTGCGATTAATTCTTCACAACAGTATGACCGATGGGGCTTTGCGGCTCTCCTTTTGTTTGTAAGATATCTCCATAAATTCGGAGTTTCTTCTTGGGGTAGTGATATAACCATCTTTTGCGGATGGGACCCACTTCTTATATAAGGTCTATTTGTCCAATTATGTGGCTCTGCGCAGTCTTGAGGATCATATTTATCACGTCCCAAATTAGTCTGATGCCCAGTGTTGGTTCTAACACGTTTCTCATGAAACTACTTCGTAGCCTTTCATTCTTCTGTTCTTATGCGAGAGTGAGACTTAACTTTAGCCTCACGCATTGGACGATCCACGTGCTCTAGGCGAGTCTCGTGCACTGGACGAGCCTCGTGCACTAGCTCAGCCTGGTGTACTGATCTAGCCTGTCGTACTGATCTAGTCCCGTACACTGGTTTAGTTAAACTAGCCTCACGTACTGGCTTAGACTTAGTTTGATTTTTAATTTTACTTAAGCTAGGCTGGCATCTAGTCTTATTTATACTAGGCTGTAAATCAGTCTGACATTCATCTTTGTCCATGCTATGCTGGATTTGAACCTGGCGTCCACCTTGCCTCATGCTATGCTGAATTTTGCTAGGCTGATTTGTGTCAGGCTGAGATTTAGCTTGGCATCTATCTTGCCTCATGCTAGGCTGATTTGTGTTAGACTGAGATTTAGCTTGGCATCTACCTTGTCTCATGCTAGGCTGATTTGTGCTAGGCTAAGATTTAGCTTGGCATCTACCTTGCCTCATGCTAGACTGATTTGTGTTAGGCTGAGATTTAGCCTGATATCCACCTTGACTCATGCTAAACTGATTTGTATTAGACTGATTTTTGCTAGGCTGAAATTTAGCCTGGCATCCACCTTGCCTCATACTAGGCTAAATTCTGCTAGACTGATCTGTGCTAGGCTGAGATTTAGCCCGGTAGCCTGGAATCCACCTTGACTCATGCTAGGCTGATTTTTACCAGACTAATTTGTGCTAAGCTGATTTTTGCTAGGCTGATTTGTACTAGACTGAGATTTAGCTTAGCATTCATCTTGCCTCATGCTAGGCTGATTTTGAGCTTGATGTTCTTCTTTGTTTATGCTAAACTGAATTTTAGTCTAGTGTTGAAAACAGGTTTTGAGTTCCCTACGGTATGCCCTTCAATTCCGATTGTGGATTCGGGTATGTCTTTGTGCAGCAATAGGTTCTCCTTTGGTGTCGAGTGCAACAAGTTCCCTGAATATTGGAAGGGACACTGTTTGTTTCGATAAATCAGAGTTTGAAAATCCAAGTGGTTATTGATGAATCAATACCTCCTTGTCATCCAAAATCATCATGTCATCTTTTTGTTCAGGTAACTTTGAACGTTTTGAGTTCATAACCTTTTTGTGTTCTTGCCGCATGAATCTCTTCTTGCGTGGACTCGACGAGTCTGAGGATATGTAATCCTTGTATTTCTGTTGGTTGACTTCAATCATCAACATCTTCACCATTTCTCCAATTTTGTTGACATGGGATTGGACTACCATCTCCTCTTCAATATAGGAAATTTCTCCCACTGTAGTCACCAGTCTGTTTTCAGAAAAAATCGGAGATCTTTCCATTGCCATTGAGAATTAAATTACAGAATTTCTCTTGGATCGATTACAATTGATTTACGATGAAAAGAACTAAAAAGAAAATGAAAACAAAAGAAAGTACTTATAGGTCGTCGCTCACTTTTATAGAATTCGTGGGATCGAGACAAGTATGAGAATTGATCTATTTCTCATTGACGATCCGACGTAGATGATTGGAGGCAGTGGAGATTTCTAGAGCTGACTCTTCTCTTTAGCCGCCGATCAATAAGAAGATTCGAACTTTTGCGCAAGAGAGATATCTTACCAAAGATTCTTTTTGATTCTTTTTATATGGGTATTTATAAGCTTCAGTTGGTTGAGAGAGTTTCCATATAGATAAAAATAAAAAAATTTTGTAATCTTGATCAAATATTTGAGTTTCCTTTTGATAAGATTTGCTCCAGAGATTCGTTGTATCCGGTCCTGATTTTGAACTAAAAATTAATTAAAATATGATTAGAATTTGTAAATTATGCAAAACAGCTCCTTGAGGATGCGAGATGGGACCCAAATTTATTGCGCGTGAGACCGGAGGCTAGCCTCGCTGTGCGTGAGGCCAATGGCCAGCCTCGCTGTGCTATTTTTATGGCGTGTGGAATTCGGGTCAATGCGGAGTCAATTTTTTTGTTCTATAGGCATAACCCCGCATGTTCCATTAAATAGTCTTTAACGAAATGAGCTTAATACATATTAGATAGTTTTAGCAAAGCCTCTAGTATATGAGGCTTAAATGTATCTTACTCAGTACAAAATATTTGTGTTACATAATTCTCGACAATAGACAATTGTAATGTTCCTCCTCTTTTCTCCTTCATATGTACTATCTTTTGCCTTGCTTTTAGTTCTCTACCTCCTGCCATGCTCTATTGTCCTTCTCTCCTCTCTCCTCATCCTCCTGACTAGCTAAAATGAGAAAATCAAGCTTTCTTCTAGGATCCCTTCTTTGTTACCTGCTGCTTCTAGTGAAGCTTCTTGGACATCTTGTTCCTATCATGTCCATAGATCAATAGTGTTGTTAATATGGTAGAAAACACAATCAATAGCTAGGAATTTTTTCGAAAATAAATGATTGTTCTTTCAAGCCAGATGTGCCAGAATAGTGCTATCAATACTGTTCCTTATATTATTAAAATCCAGTTTTTGTCTTTCCCACTCTCTTCTAGCATATTTTTCTTTTAATACTTTTCATATTTTATACAATATTATAACACTTCTAATTGCATCTCTGTAATTCAATGAATAGTTACACAAATGCCCAAAAAAAAAAAAAAACTACACGGTATTCATCCATGAATTTACCTAATTCGTCTAATTGATAATCAAATTTGAGAAATTCTTCATTGAAATCTTTTACCAACAAGAAGCAAATGGTGTTTCGTAGAAACATTAACTTCAAAGCAAAAAATTCTCTAATTCTAGCTTCTTAACTCAAATTTTTAACTAATAACTCAGAGATTTCTAAATAATTTCTTACTAATTATCCAATCTAGTTCATTCTAAGAAATTGAATTTCAAATCAAAAAATTACTCAAATTTCTACCTTATCGACTCAAAATTTTAACCGACTCACTTTGTCCTCTAATTAGCTCAAATTCTTAACGAATTACCTAATATTTCTAAGCTTAGACTATGAATCGCCAATTCCAATTCATTGCTATCCACACAACCCAAATTTCATTTTAAAAATAAAAAATTTAAAAAATCCTACTTTGATCTTCGTGAAGAGGAGTTGTTGGATGGCCTTCAAGCTGTGACAGCGGCCAAAATAGTGGATCATGAGGGAAAGGATGAGGTCGGAGGGCAAGATTGCGGGTGTAATACCTCAAGTCGAATAGTTCCATATCAGATAAAATTAGTATAGTTTATAATAATTTCTATAAATTCATAGTAATACCTAGCCTTTTTAATGGAGGAAACCAAGATTAATATAAACTATTTGTACAAAAATAATTAATTTATAAATATAGCTACTTTTCTTGGGGCCGCTGGTGTTGACGGTAGAGGAGAGAGACCGGATAAAGTTTTGTTTTGAAGGAAAGGAGGAAGCATAATTTTGAGAAAATGGAGTGTGTTCTAAACAAACATTTTTAAATTGGATCAATTGTGCTCTTAGAGGGGTGTGTCCTAGGAGATCTGTGGGTGTGCCTTCAGAATTTTCCCCCGGCAAACGTCAGCGTGCTCCCCTCCATTTTGAACTTGTCCAACCAAGAACAAGACCCACAAGCAATAAGTTCAGCTCAGTTCATTTTCAGAAAGGCCCCAGAACTTTTCAAGTCTAGGAAATTCAAAACTGACCGTGACAACTCACACCAACCTTGATCACCGAAAACAACTCCGGCGGCCGTGCTTCAGATTCCAAGAAACCACCGCGGCGGAGCCAACAGAGAGACAGCAATGACACAGTAGAGGCCTTCCTCTAGCCTCATACAAACTGTGGAGACTACAGTTGAACAAAGTGATTTTCATTGTTCAACCATTAATATGATTGCCCAATAGAATGAGGATTCAAGTTTGTCCAGTTCACACTTAAATAAAAGAAGAAAGAGCTGCTGAAAAATGAAGGCTGAGACAGAGACAACAACGGCTGTGAACAACTTCATATCAAACTAGAACATGAGTTGACAACTGAGAACTAATGATTTGAGGACTAACCATCAAAATATTATTATAGAGCACAATGGCTGTGAACAACTTAAGTCTTTTTTCTTCTTTTTTTCCCCTGCTCTCTCATTGCAGGGAACAAAGGTCGTAGTCTGGTCTTAAACTTTGAGATGTAACTAGCTAAAATGCTTCTCCCCACGTTTCCAGATTAAGTTTTTCACAGAAAACGCGAGAACCATCACCAAATAACTAGTTGTGTAAAGGGCATGAGTAATGTAAATTTGGATTAGAAAATAGTGCTTAGCACAGCATATGAAGAACAGAAAAAACCAGATAAATAGTCATCAATGATTGTTAAATGCGATACCAAAACAATAGCTGCAAGCATCTTCTTGCATGATGACATGTATAGTTGGAAGAATTCTGGAATCTCTATGAACATGAGCAAATATGATGCTTACAAGAATGAAGATATAGACAGTAAATAACTAAAGCTGTTCAAGTTACTGGAAAAAGAACATAAAAAATCAATACAACTTACTAAGTAGTATATTACCATACATTCTGCTCGAGGATCAAGCTGCTCATCATTCGGTAAGAACTTTGTGAAAGCTCAATAATATCTTCCATGTAGCTTAACAAGAATAAACAGGAAAAAAAAAAAAAACAAACAAAATTTCAATAGGAGGATGACCGAGATGAGATTCCATTTAATCTTTTAGTCTTCGCATTGGTGCTTTGAGGACAAAACCTAAACTTGATGTAGTACAACTTCTTTGAAATCATCACCACAATGATCCATGCAACCTTTGGCTTCTCTTCGCAAATAGTTTGTAATCTAAAACATCTTCGCATTGGTGCTTCAGATTACATACTACTTAAAATTTGTGTGCTCGCCTATATATGAAATATATAGTTTTCAAGAAAACAGAGAGAGGAGTAATGTGATTTAGAATTTGAAAAACCTCATTTATGATAATCCACTGTTACAAGAACAATATAAGAAGTGGAACCAAAAAAAAAATTAAAGAATGATTCATAACATCCAATGCTATCAAGAGCACAAACCCCTCTACTAAATATGCAATGGACACATTATGAGCAAGATTACAAGTGAACAATTGGCAATTTGGTTTTTATTTCCTAAACAACAATTATAAAGAATATGGCATACCTCGTCTAGGCTTATTTGTTTGACCACTGGAATTCAATTTCCAAATTCCTAGATGGTCCGCTTTTGCTCTCAGGCAGTAAAGTATACTCTCCAGAAACAGACCCCAGCATAACCACTCGATCGATTTGAATGGTTACTTTCCCGAATGAGCTCTGCATTTTAGACCCCCAAAAAAAAAAAAGACAGAGAGATAAGTCATCAAGAAGATAGAGCACACGACAATAGGATGATAATTTCTTCTTACTCATGGGGTTATGCAATTTACCTTGCCAATTTTGCTCTTGTTCTTGCAAGATATGTGGAGCTTCTGGCCTTTAGGAGGACTATCAAAAGCCCATGCAAAAGCTTCGTCCCATTCAGGCGTAGGGCCAGTTGACACAACCTGAGGACCAAGTGGTGATCAATATAAATATCAGGTTTGATTTAATATGTAAATTTATCATAAGAGAGAAACAAGGCCAAACAGTTAACCCTGAAATTAGTGCAGTTGCTGTCATGGTAACTGAAACCGTGGTTATATATGAGATAAGAGAAACAGGTTACTGATGAGAAATATCATCAATAACAGTTCATATGCACTAAAGTAAAGTGTGAAAGTTTGTATACATCTACCATACGGGATATCAGTTATAGGTTAAATAATGTCCCAAAACCCAGAATAAGAGTATGAAACTTTCCCCGAGGAACTGAAAGTATGCAAGATGCTTGACAGGAAATTATTTTGAATAACTTCGGTGGAAAAATGTATGCAGGAGTACAAGGAGAACTTTGACCGTGTGCCTAGTTGTGCTATTAACCAAGTGGCATGGACACTTCAATAATAAACCGGACATGTTCGAGATGCAATTCATCGGACACTCTTTGGACACGTTGAACGCTTTTTAGCCATGTTGTCAATTTTAAAGTATATTTTAAGCTAGGGCACTTCTTGGATACATGCATATTTCTCATTCTCCTATTTCATTTAATTTATTTTAATGGGAAAACCTTGATAAAAAGTGAATGTAAGAAAAAGCACCCGTGACCTTATCTATATTATGCATTTATAATTATACCCTATGCCCTACATTCACAAATTTGCCATGTCATGTGCCCGTATGTGCTTCAGAGGCTATAAATCTAGATGTGCTTTCTTACCAATGCAAAATATGAACCATTGCAGCCTAAATAGATCAATGTTGACAGAGGTGAGGAGTTGGAGCTGGTACACCCCAATATTTAACTTGGGTGTCCAGGTCGCTATGATGGGCTTAGGCACAAAAATGCCCATCTTGCTGTGGTGGCTTCCGTGTGTAGTGCAGATAGAAGCATGTCCAAACTAAACAGTTGGTAAAACCCCTAATCCCTCAGTATAACATGTCCAGAATACCCTTGTATTCACTAGTCCATTAAATAGCACAAGGTAAGTTTGATCATCCCGAAGCTGATACTCAGCATCAATCACAAGGGAGCTGACAGGGATAGCAGGAGTCATCCTGATTTCTTCAGACCAAGCTCTCTGCACTTGCAGGTCTTGAAGCTAGCACCATGCCCTTTGATAGGGGCCCAATTCAACTCCTTAGTAATTCCAATATCTTCCTAATTATGACTAATGCTTCACCATCTCCTTGATCTGTAAGTCCATTTTCAAAAAGAAGAACGTATTATATTGTCACGAAGATGGCACTTCCCATCCTTCTAAAGAACTTCTGTCTTGATTTTTAACTTATTTTCATTTCAATAGCAAAGCAGTCATAAAACTACCAATTACTAGTCATACTAAATCACGAGAAGGTGAATTACTGCAATACCAAATACATTCCAGACTCATCAGCAAGGGACGAGCAGAAATACTCAGTTCAAGGAACATATTGTAGTCGTTTTATTTTCAAAAAAGGGAAGGAAAGAAAAAAGAAAAGTTTGAAAGAAAAGTACACAAGTTTTAGCTAGGTTTCCAGTTCCACTGTGAGGTAGCAATCCCAATTACCTATGCACCTGCTACTTTTATCAATTAGCTATTCATCAAGTGGTGCCAACACATGTTTGCATTCATATTTGATACGGGAGCCTATATGGTTATGCCCATCAGATCAGATACCATTGGGCCAATAAACCTTTAAACCCGGTGAAGAATAATAGCTATACCAGGGAAACATGGTGCTTTTCAGTGAATCCAGAATGTGTGTACTGCATGGGTTTCATCATAAAAAAGACTTTTAATAGTATGGTACATGAGCGGCCATCTAAGAGGGCCGAAGAGGATCAGTGTCATCTCTCTGGCACATGAGCTCCTTTCAGGGGACCTAGAAGAGGTTGAAGACGTACATTGCATGTGCATTGCTATTAAGGGTTTTAGATGATGAGTTTGGGTCGAATATGAACTCTCCTGAGCCAACAACACATCAGCTACTCCTACCGAACTGAAGGAAGCTTCTGTCACCCCTTGTATATGAAACCTAATCATGAAATGATTGTGACAGCTCGAGCTAACTGTCATGATAATTCGAGAAGGGATTTGAACTCCTAATCTTATTCTCCAAGATAAAGACTTACACTTTAAGGCAAATATTAGCAGACAAAGCTGAAATCTAACTAAGGACAGTAAGCTACCTCTATTATTTACTCCTACCACTTCATCTCGACCATCCAAGATCATATAGCCCAAGAATATATACTCCCACGCTCTTCAGATCTGGTACGCACAAATAATCATACATACGAGAGAAACCGTAGTTCTCTATCTCCTGAGATCTGATTTGATCATCAGATGGGCAACACCAGCCCATCAACCTGGTGAGCTCCTTCTTTTGCTTTTTTGAGTCTTCCCAGACATTTTCTTGCACAAAAAAACTAGCATCAACAAGTTACATTGCGTGCAAGATTGGACCTGAACCACTAGGTTGATCAGGCATCAACATTCATTGCTCCTTGACCCTCTCCGCTTCTGCTAAAAAACCAACAATACAAAACTGTAGACACTATTCCTTGCAAGTCTGGAGGACATCCTTGTTTCTTTATTTTTAAATATGTACGCAAGCCTAGTGGGTATCCATCTGTCAAAGAAAGCATATGTATCCCAAAAATTTTATGAATTTATAGTTTATGCTTGTTTTATGAATATTTGCATGCATGATCACATATTTAGAGTAGTCTGAAAAAATGACCTGTCTATTCACCATTGACCACACCTAACAGCTGTATTTTTATCCAATTTTTAAATTATTAATCATAAACAAATTTAAACCAGAAAATTGCTCTCCTACCACATGATATCTAAATGCATTTTATCTCTTTCTCCTTACACATATCGTGTTTAGCGAATTCAAAAAAAAAAAAAAAAAAAAAAAAAAAAGGACGAGTCTGCCTCCACCTGTTTCCAATAATATTTTCAACAAGCATACATAACATAGAATATGGCTTAATGGCTTTCTTTTAATAGGTAATATAGCTTAAATGGTTTGTCATGCCTAAGGATAATTCAACACTAGTGAAGTTCAATGAGCATGTTACCTTGGTTTGTCTAGGTGGAGTACTTCCAAGGGTGATCTTGCAATATGCACTGGGGTTTCCCACTGACTGTCTCAAATTGTTACCACGCTTTATAGTTATTGTCAGTGTCCCAGGCAGACACTGCAGAAGGAATTCAGCTTTCTCTTGAAAGCGAGGTGGGCCAGATTGTATTAAATATTGCAGCAGCGGGATAGCCTCTGATGCAGCAACAGATTGAGCTTTAGAAACTTCAGGGGGGCAAACAGACCAAGCTTGCCGCAGAAGGAAAAGTGAATCTAGTGCTGCTTCTTGAGTTGCCTCCGAGCCAGACCTAAGCGATGTGACAAGATGAGGAATAATTAATGTAGCAGGCTCGGTGGCTCTCAAACGAGGGAAGTTACTAAATAGTGAATTCAATGCTTTCAAGTATTCATCATTGACGCTCTCGCTGATGCATATCTCCTTCTCGATGGCAGCTAAAAGAAACAAGCCAAATTAGTTACTGGAAGTACTATCAGATGGACCAAAAAAATAATAGATTTTCTGACAATCCTTTTAAGTGATCTCTCTCCTATTGTGATGAAAACAAATTTCCAAATATTATCTACTAAATAATAGAGCAACAGTTATTCTGACAAACAAAAAATGCAGTAGTTCGATAGTTGCTGAGAACATATGCTTAAAACATGCATTCCTATAGGAAGGGAACAACATAAAGAACAGATCAGCAATGGATTATTGACCTTGAGAATTTGGTTTAAAGCTACACATTAACTGTAGAAAATTATACTGATAACTAATAAGTGCACTTCAGCATGTCTTCATTTGAGGCAGAACATTTAACAACTACATTTCATGATAGTTCACAGAATGTTCTCTCATTTATATGGGATTTAGAAATATCTTCATGCACTCTACCAACATCCAAAATCACTATCGGAATTTATCTATGCTAAATCTGATACACGATTTTTACCACACAAATATGAACATCGGCAAAGTGTAATAATCAAAAACACTCTGCAATTTGCTTGTGTGATTAACCATCCATATGTTAACATAACTATCACTTCCGAATAGACTTGAAACTTACAAGGTATTAGTCAGTACAGAAAAATAAAGAACAGAAAAGAATCCCATGAATCAAAGATTCGTTTAGCATATCGGCCAGACTTTTAGAAGAAGATAACAAATTCTTTAATAAAATAGTTACTTGAGCTTTCTATTCTATTTATAATCATTCATATAGTATTAGTAAATTAATGATAAAATATTGAAATATGTTGTATGGGAAAAAGTAATCATTTAGCAAATGTCAAGTATAATTTTGTAGAATTAGCACCAAAACAGAAGATGCATCTTGATTTCTAAACATGGGATAAAATAAAATAAAAAAGACATTTAAGCTTTGTATCACCAATATGTAATGAGCTTTCCTCCAAGAACCTCAGCAGTGAGGAATGTTTCAAAGCCTCATTTTTAAGGCATTAGTAGCTAGAAAGAACTTTTACAATAATAGAGAAAACAAATGGTTGAACAGTTGAAAGAAATTACCAGTAATAGCTCTCACTGTTTCGCTTGAAGCATACTCTTGAATTGTGTGATTAGAAAAGAGTAGCTTAACAAACATTGCTGCCTGAACAGACGTGTCTGGTTCACTAGAATTGACAAGATCCAGCACAACCTGAACACCACCAGCTTCTGCGACAGCTCTTTTATTCATTCGGCTCCCCATTACGAGGTTTTGCAATGCACATATAGCTACTACTTTCATTTCTTCTGTTGGCTGATCCTCAAGAAGATTTACAAGAGCTCGGCATGCTGAAGCAGCATCAGGAGATCGAGCAAGACCCTCATTTTGGAAAAGATCTCCAAGAGCAAGAGCTGAGAGCAACCTTCCTTGTTGAGATTGTGTTTGTGGATCTAAAAGATATAAAGATAATGGAGAAATGGCAGCTTTAGCAGCTTTTGTTTCCCTTATCTTCACATTGTTCAGTAATGTCTCCAATAATCTTGCTGTCGTTTCCTCAGACTGATGATTCTGTAGAAGATCCAAAAGTGCCTCTATAGCCCCACTTTCAACCATTGCTTCTGCACTAGTTGAATCATCACTTTCCAAAACAAGAAGGGCATTCAATGCACCAACAATTGTGCTCTCTGTTCCAGAACGGAGCAACTGCACCAATACAGCAACAGGCACTTCCAAAAAGAACTCAGAACTGTACTGCAGAACGCTTGATAAAATGGATGCAGCAGCTTCCCACGTAATGTGAGGTAAAGAAGACTCAGCTTGCAGTATTACTTTGGACAACTCATAAACACCCCCTTCTTTTGCAATTGCATTTGGCCAACTAAGTGCGATGTTGAAAAGAGCTTTTATAGCTGTTTGTTGCAAAATGCTGACACCTGAACCAAGAACGTGAATGAGAGGACCAACCACTTGCTGTGTTATTTCGGCCCTCTGTAGATGTTCATCCAAAAGAAGGTAGGATAATAATTCGGTAGCCAATTGCTGAACTGCTTGAACTGGTGAGCACAATAAAGCTGTAACTGGTTCAATAGTCTGCTGAGGTGTCAGACTACAATCTGCTCGACACTCAGGATGCTCCAAAACATTAACAAGAGCCTGCAATGCACATTGTTGACCGTGAGAACCTACTTCAGGCCTAGACAGTAGAAGGAAAAGCGGCATCACAATTTTTGCTGCTGAAGGCCCCTTAGCAATGCTAACGTTACTGGTCAATGCTCGTAATAATTTTGCGAAAGCCACGCAGAGAAAATCAGGAGCTTCATGGAGAATCATGAGAGCACCTTCAATCACTCCAGCTTTCACCATTTCCAATTTGCAAGCTGGCCTATCTTTACCTAACTTCACCAACACTCTACAGATTGTCTCATGAAGTGAGTAATTTTTACCAAACAGAAGGCCAACTAGAGGAACAATGGCACCATGTGCATAAACTAACTCAACCAATTGGTCGTCATCTAGTAGTTTATCTAATGCTCGGACCACTGAATGCTGAGCAGGACTAAACTCAGTCAACAATAGGCACACCAATGGCTCCACACAGTGAGCAGCAGCCATTGTGGACCGAATTCTTGTATTTCCAAAAAGAACGCCGCATAATTCTGCAGCATCTCCCTTCAACTCCACCGAGCAATTAGAAGAAAGAATCCGACAAAGAACATCAACCGCATTCATCTCAATGTCTCCAACAGAAATAGCTTTGGATGGATTATCACGTAAAATTCTCACGAGGGCAGAAATTGCAGCATGTTGTTCTCTTTCATAGCCAGTATTTACCATCTCCACGAGGGGTTTAACAGCTTGCCTAGCAGACTCCCCCTTCCTGACATGGTCCGAGGAAAACAAACTTTCCAGTGCTTTCGCTGCACGGTACCTGGAGTTTCTTCCACCAAGGCGTAGGACTGCAACAAGCTGATTTACAGCACCAAAAGCAGACTCGTGTCGGCGTATTTCATCATTGCTAAATAGAAGACCCAGTAAATCTGTAGTAGCCTCCTCTGCTGCTTCTTGTAGACCAAGTGAAAGATATCGGGTAAGTGCCTCTAGAGCCCCAGCTTCTACCATCACAAGCATGTTTGAAGGGCAGTCAATGGCTAGCTGACTCAGAAGTCCCAACGCCAGGTATGGAGCACCAGGTCGCTCTGGAATCGGTTTGAGTAAATCAACAATTGCAGGAATGGCTTTTCTGGGAGTCGCACCAATCCTAATGTCTTCATCACTAAATAATCTGTCTAGAGCAATATACTCTGGGTTTCGAACCAAAAAGAATTCATCAGACAATTGTGAAAGGTCTGCTATATCAGTCTCAGCACAGCCAAGCAAAGATACAAGCCCAGAAGCAGCTCCAGAGTTGGCAACGGCTAGCACAGTCGTGCTACTGCCATTACAGACAAGACTGGACAGTGCCTGTGCAGCAAAATACCTGCTGGCTGACTCCTCTGATCTTAACAAATTTGCAAGAATAGGAATGGACTGCATTGTTGTATCAGATTGTATAATCTCTCCTTCTTTAAATAACAAAGCAAGCAATAAAGCACAGACCCATATACTGCTATCTTCAAACAAATCAACCTGCACAATTTTAAGTTCATGTAAGTTAAAGGTGCCAAAATTGACAATTGAGCAACCGAACAGGCAAACACCATGAAACCAGATATACAAGTGCGGCACATCAGTAACAGAAATAGTTAAGTTCATTGGCAAGCAAAATATCTTATGGTGAGTTAAAATCCAATGGGAATATCCTCATTGCCTAAAAGGAGATTGTGAATACCTGTGTAGCTAGACATGAGCACTGAGAAATCTTATTGTTGATAACTTCAATAGCTCCAGATTCCATCATGACAACCTTACTTCTGGTATCATGGCAAGCAAGTATACAAAGCAACCAAGCGGCAACAGTGTTGCCTGCAATTACCAGTGGGTTCAGTTCGCCATCGCCCCCTTCATAGTGGGTAAGAAGATACCTGCAGATGCTTATTTCTACAATATTGTCAGTATCCCTCACATTAGCAGATGAAGTATTGAGCATCTCCAAAAGAGATTGAATGAGATGATTGCGTAAGCTTGCTTCATTTAAAGCTTCCACCACAAATTGGCTATGCTCTTTTGCAGCACATATCAGAAGTGCAGCTCCCCCAACCATAACTTTTGTACTGTTAGATCCAATAATACACTTTGCAATTGATGAAACACAGCCAGAAGTCCTACATAATGTGGCACCCAAAATGGCTGGTTGATTTCGGCACAGTCCTGATATAATTTCGATAGCTTTATGTTGCAGTAAGGGAGTTCCATCAGCTACACAGGAAACCAAAGGGACTACTGCATCCGGGTGTTCAGCGAGAACTGCCCATGCAGATTTCATGTATCCTTCTGTTTCCTTGGACCTCAACAGCAAAGAGAGTGCATCAAGGACTTCTGAGGTTGCGAAAGCATCAGCACTAACAGATTCCAGTAAAGAAACAAGTGCAAGAACTGTCCCAGCACAATTGACCCTATCCAGTAATGTGCTATCTAAAGAATGACTCTGAAGAAGACGGGCAATTGCAGATGCAGCATGAGTTTTTCCATCAACGGTGCCATCTCGCAAAATTCGTGTAACAGGCAATACGATCTCTTCTGGATATGCATTCAATGATATTTCATTATCCAGAAGCAGATTAGCCAAAGCACGGGTTGCTTGTTCAGCCACTTCCAGATCTGAGGAGTTAGCAAGCAGCACTAGTGGAGCAAATGCATCTCTAGCAACAGCAGCAACTTCCCTATTTCTCTTGATTGAAAGAAAAATAGCAGCAAGGCAACGTGCTGCCTCCTTCAAAATTTTATTAGAGTCTGCACTGAGCAATTTCATCATTGGCCAAAAAGTCTCTAAAGCAATATAACTTTCCCTCAAGTCTTTGCGGTGGTGAAAGATCCCAGCAAGAGCTGATGCTGATGTAGCTCGAGTTTCTTCCTTTGTAGAACTTGTTATCTTTATCATTGTCTTAACTGCATCATTGGCAGCACTTCCTTCATGCAAAATTTCATTAAGTGGTGCAACAGAAAGTAAACTTCTTAGTGCGTCTAAAACATAGACCTTAGACTCAGGCTGCTCACTGGTTAGTAGTGCAGAGAGTTGGCTAATTGTACTCCTGTCCGACTTGTGGATGAGATGGTTCAATGTGCTCGCTGCTATTCCTTTCCCATCCTCACTGCCATTTTTCAGTAGCCATAATAAAGCAGGAACTGCATCAGCACTTTCAACACATGCCCGAATGTCTTCACTGTGGTCACAAAGGTTCCCAAGGATTCTTGCAGAATCTTCTTTCGCCTTTGTGGACCCTGTTTCTAGAATTTGAACAAGAGGAGGAATGCCTCCCGCAGCTGTTATGGCCCATTTGCTTTCATTATTTTCATCAGACAGAAGGCCAAGAAGAGAGGCAGCACATTCTTGCTGTTGCTCTGATGACAGACCAAGAAGAGAAATCAACATCTGAACCCCTTCACGACCTTGCAATGCATCCCACAGACCACACTCTTTGTTGCAAAGTATAAGAAGAGATCTCACAAGCTCGTCTTGCAACTCACCAGTTGCCATGGTGATCAAACCAACAAGCAAGCGCTTAGCCTCAGAACTGGTTAGCATTGCCGAGAGAATAGGATTTCCATACAAGCTGGCCAATGCTTCTATTGTACGTTCCTGTACAAGAATTGGTGCCTTTGGTTTGAACTGCTTCACTAACATCTTCTCAATAGCTAGAGGGTCTGATGCCCTAGTATAATTAGCATTGGTATCATAGATCATCAGCGCTGAAGCTAAAGCACCCAAAGTGTCAGCAATCTGAGCTGGGGAATTACATGACTCAAGACTTTCACTGAGGCTAGAAATAACATTTGTCAATCCACCTGAGATGTTTGCCAGGGCACACATTGCATTCTCCTGCAACCTTTGGGCAGACTCCCCTTGCATAAATTCTTTTGATGGGGCTATAGTGGCATTTATTAAGGCAGGGATCCCATTGGAGCTAGCTATTTTGAGCCTTGCTTCCTTACATTGTGCTGAAAGAGATCTGAGAGCCCCAGCTGCCTCAGCTCTGATAGTAACTTCATTGCCAGGCCCAAGTAGCTTAAGGAGTAGTTTAGTCGCATCTGCTTCTAAGAACTTCAAACAAAGAGATGCATCTTCTGACATCATACATGCAAGAAGGTAGCAAACATTTGCTACAGTACTTTTGTGTCCACTGACGAGCAATTTTATAAGTATGTCCATGCCACCAGAGTCTACTGTTGCTGCCCAGAACCCCTCAGTGCTGTTGGATAGGTTCTTTAATGCTCCAGTAAGGAGAGTATCCACCTCGCTTCCATTCTTGAGGCCATTGTTGATCTTGTCCCATAGAACTGGAACAACGCCCTCGGTTGCAAAAATCTTTGATCCAACGTGATCCCTTGCCCCACCTTGGGACACAGCATAAATAGTCTTTGCAGCTGCAATTTGACCTTCCTCTGAGCTAGACTTAAGAAGAGAAAGAAGTGGAGGGATGCAACCACCAAGTAGTACTTTTATCCTTAGTTCATCTTCCTTACAAAGAGAACCTAAAACAGTAGCTGCCTGCATCTTTACACTAAATGACCCAGACCTGAGAAGAGAAACGAGCATTGGAACTGCTTGGGAATGAGAACCAACAGCTCCAAAAGCAGCTTCCCTAGATTCAATCAAATCTAGCAACTGCTTTAGCAAGGTCTCTTTTTCTTGAACCGTAGAGGTACTTCTGCGTAGCTGTTCAATACACTGGGCAACACTTGCTAGTGTTCCGTCCGGATCCTCCATGCTACATTGGTCCCTGAAAGGGGGAAAAAAAATGGTTAAATCAAGATGTATCTGACTCTTACAGGTATATGATAAGCCTAGCCATGAGCCTCGTATGATGTGAAAGATTCCAAAGTCACTACCACGCAATGAGATGACAATGAAGGAAGTGTATCTGGGTTTTCCTAGAAAATAAATTCATGTATCTATTTAATTGAAATAATAAGTTTTGTCAAGGTACGAGAATGCTAGCCCATGGTGACAATAATGATATTGGCCCTTCATTTGATACTCTTCATGATATCAAATTCATTTAATGATTGGGTGACTTAACGGTATACCTCATTTAGCCATCATTTATCTTGTTATGCATGATCATTCTCTTTCTTCTATTCTCCATTGTTCGTGGGTAGTGGATAACAAGGTTTTTTTCTTCCCATACAAATTCCTTTCATGACATTCAACTCTCTTATATACACAAGAAACATTGTAAACAATGAACTCTGATGAAAAGTTTTAGTTAAATAAACCAATAAAAATAGCTTTGTTAGTGTATTATAGTGGTATTAGAATTGGAATATTAGACTAGTATAGTATTTGATTCCAATATGTATCAGTATTTTTCTGTTATTATCTTATAAATAAGAGGAAAATCTGACATGGTACTAAAGTAGGAATGATGAAGAAAAAGATCCTAAAAAAATGAAGAAAGAAACCTCGACTCTAAGTGATGGAGATCAGGATTTGATTTGATTTGATTTTGAATCTTATTAGGATTTAGATTTTACTAGATATTTGATTTGATTAGGAGTTTGGATTTTATTAGGATTCTGTTTGTTAGGGTTTTCCTATATATAGGGGTTTGTATGAAGTATTGAGAAGATAAATAATATTTTGAAAAAGAATTTTGAGAAATTTTTGGCGTGGAATTCGCTAAAATTAAAATATTTCCTCGTGGATTAATGGAGAGTGGGCGTGGGTCTGGGTGGATTCTCAAATCCTGTAAGTTTTTCCCAATCTATCTTTTCTTTCATAATTCCTCTAAAAACCCTAATTTCGCTTCCGTTCTGCGTCAAATTTGGTATCAGAGCCTAAATTGTCTTCTCCATCACCATCTTCTTCTTCCACCTCTCCATCCTCTTTTATTTCAGTTTTTTTAATTTTTATTTTGAAAAAAAAACAGATCTGAAAAAAAAAAAAAACTTTCCCTTCTCTCCAACAACAGCTACCTATTCTTCCTCCTCCTCCTCTTCTTTTCTACTCGCAAAAGCAAAAAAAAAAAAAGTATAAATCTGAAAAGATAAAAAAATACAGATCTGAAAAAAAAAAAAAAATCTTCCTCTTCTTCTTTCCAACAACAGCCACTTGTTCCTCCCCCTTCTCCTCTTCTTCTTTTCTACCCGCAATAGCCAAAAAAAGAATCCCCTTCTTCTCTCTAACAACAGCCACCTATTCCTCCTCCTCCTCCACCTCTTCTTTTCTGCCCACAACAGCCAAAAATAAAAAAAAAAGTTCAGATTTGAAGGAAAAAAAAAAAGAGAAGAGAGGAAAAAAAGAGGAGAGAAAAAGAAAAGAGAGAGATCTATTCACATTAAAAAAAAAAAAACTGAAATTTCATATCTGAAAAAAAAAAATCAGATCTAAAAGAGAAAAAAAAAGAGAAAGAAAAAAAATACAAATTCTTATCTCCCTCCCTCTACTTGCCCTGCACCTCTTCTTCCCCTTTATCCAAACCAGCAACAACAACATCAGCAACAACCAACAATAGCAACAACAAGCAAGTGCAGCAGCAACAAGCAGGAACAGCAGCACAGTAGTAGAACAGCAATGGCAGCAGCCAGTAGCAGCAGAACAGCAAACCAGTGCAGCAGTTAAGAAAAAAAAAGTGGTGATTCGAAATTCATTTGGACGTGAACTACTCATCCCTCCAGATGATACTTAACTTGAACTGAATTTCAACTACTAAATTCTTTGCAAATATTATTGGATTGCAATGATTTGTGACGGAATGGTTAATTGTTTCTCTCTAGTGATCTCATATTCATTTGCATTTAGTAATTGATTTATTGGAATAAATTAATTTAATGCATATATTTGGGTCGCCTGAGTCTTAGATTTTGCACTATTATCCGTATACTTGACTAATTTGCATTGCATGATCCATTCTGTATATTAAGCATGTCTCATTTTACAATACAATCTAGTCGCCATTCGGAATCAAATAAGTCTCATTATATTTATGATCTGCGTGCTGCTAGAGAAATAATAGATGAAAAGTTCTGGTATAAAGATTCTGTATTTGATGGTTATTCCTCCACTCACGACTTTATTGATTGGTTAGTGAATATGGAATGTTATTTTGACTGTTATAAAATATCTAGCAAGCGTAAATTTGAATTTGCTAGAAGACGATTAGTGGGACAAGCTAAAATTTTTTTGATTTCAGTAGAGATAGATCGTGAGAAACGTTATAGGAATCCTATAAACTCGTGGGAAGAGATGAAAGATATTCTTATTGAGCAGTATCTTCCTATGTATTATAAGACTCGTCTTTTAGATAAATTGGAAAATAGATTCACTCTAAAAATTTGAACACAGTGCCCTAAATAAGACAAATATGGACACTCTGCCTTTCAATGTACCATGATCAAGTGTTCGAAGTGTCGCATATCTTGGCATTATGATTATGAGTGTCCCCTCAAGAGTGAACCCATAGATATCATGCATACTAATCACGTTGACGATTCAGGAGTTATTGAGATTAATGTTTTTAAGGAAAGTACTATAATTGAATCACAATTGGAATCAAATATGTCTATTCCTGTTGCCGATACTACCATTCCTTTTATGCTTAATGATGATATTAGTAATGAGGTACAAGAGTCTAATATACATGCACCAACTGAGATTCATATTCTTATTGAAATCCATGCTACTGTAAAGAGTACTACAAATACTACTGATACTCAGAATGTTTTAGTAGAGTCTAGTGCACCCCCACATAATACTAGGTGTTCAATTTTGGAGTCAAATGTAGATGAAGAGACCGAGCATGAAATAGTTGACACTAATATTGCTGCCGGTAAGTTTTTGAGCATTATTCCCATATTTTGGCAAGTTAATCCTAATATATTATTTTATAGAGATCGTTTGGAGTTTTCTTTCGAGATTCATCAAATTCCCACACAGTGTAGTGATGTTATATCATTTGCGGTGATTGATGTATGTCATCTTAGAGAACCAACATATCTATTTTTTGGAGATTTACCACTTGAATCTGTTGCATTGCATTTGCCTGATATGCATGTTATGCATGATGAGATCTCTAAACAGATAACAATTTGCAATGATGAGTACAAATTTATTGTATATCCACATAATGTTTTGCAGGAATTTGTACTTGATAATGAAGTGAAAATTTTGGTTCCCCCTGAGAGGTTGCTTCCAGAAATTGTGAAGAAATTATATGTTTCACATTCAGATTTCTATAGAGTTTCGATGAAAATTGCTTCTACTACCTATGGCCTAGATATTTCACGGGATTCATATTTGACTACTTCCATTACAAGTGTCTTTCCAGATCTACCGTGATTCGATACAAATTCACTAAAGAAATCAGTTCCCCCTCCACCACTTTTATTCAGATGTGATGCACGAGCTATGGTTCCTCGACCACCACCATAGCCTAATTGGGATATTTCGTGGATGCCGATCAGTTCAACCCGGACGTGTTTATCATTACTTATCTCCACATTCATCGGGGATGAATGCTTTGAAATCGGAAAGAATTGATGGAGATCGGGATTTGATTTGATTTGATTTTGAATCTTATTAGGATTTGGATTTTACTAGATATTTGATTTGATTAGGAGTTTGGATTTTATTAGGATTCTGTTTGTTAGGATTTCCCTATATATAGGGGTTTGTATGAAGTATTGAGGAGATGAATAATATTTTGAAAAAGAATTTTGAGAAATCTTTGGCGTGGAGTTCGCTAAAATTAAAATCTTTCCTCGTGAATTCGTGGAGAGTGGGCGTGGGCCTGGGTGGATTCTCAAATCCTGTAAGTTTTCCCCAATCTATCTTTTCTTCCCTAATTCCTCTAAAAACCCTAATTTTCAAAACCCTAACCCTAATTTCGCCTTCGTCCAGCGTCACTAGGCCTCGCTACCGCACTACTATCAACTTCTCAATTCCAATTTCCAGCTTCCAAGTCCTGACCATACACATAGTAGTGCTGCCAATTGTTCTACTAGTGCTTCCAGCTTCTCACTGGTTCAGGATGTGCCACAACTAACATTACAAGAACTTTTTTCCACTGCAGAAGGAAAGCATCCATCATAAAGTTTTTTTTTTTTTTAATTATATTTGGTATACATGGGAAAAGTGTTATACTCCAATATGGACAAAGGTGATATATGTGGCAATTGTTCAAAAGCCAGACATGACAACATGTTATAACCCCAAGGTCTTCAAGCCTTCACTTTGGGGAAAAAAGAGTTATTTATGTCATTAATTGAAATAGGTAAATGGGGCACACCACATTGGCACTTTATGGAATCTTTCATAATCTCATATCCCATCTAATAAAGTAATGCAGTACGAAAGCGGATTTAGGGTTTGTGGTGGAGAATTGGGGATGAAATTAGGATTTTGGGATAAACTGGGGGTTTGGATCAATCAAACACGCACTTTCTCAAAAATCACTCGAGAGAAAGATTTGATAAAAGCAAATCGCATGCTCTCAATTTTCATTCATCATCTCTCTCTTTCTAAAATCAAAATTACAAGAAATATTTATAGCAAATTATAAAATAAAAATAAATCTCTAAAAATCCAAGATCCAACTAAATTACTAATCTAATCAAATTAAATCCAATTAAATAACTAATCTTATTTCTATTAATTCTCCTGCGCTTGAAAATATTTACCACCTAGTAAATAGCGGTAAGAAGAAAGTCAAGCACTGTCCAAAAATCTAGCAAACCTTTCCGTCGAACTAAATATAAGAAAATCGAACAAATTGGTAGCCAAATGTATACTGCCTTACATTTTAATGGTGGCGATAGTAATAGTTGTGGAAGGTCTGGAGAGAAATTAAAATCTGTCGCTTCTACAAGAAATGAAAAATTTAGAATGGAAACTGGAGAGATAAGGAAAACACGATTTTCAAATAAGAATTCCTACACTTCGCCATGTATCTCTCTAGGTATGATAGACCTCAAGTTATTCTCATGAACATGACTATTGTGTGCCTCAGTAGTTGGTTCTGACAGAAAAATCGTATCGTTAATTTCTAAATCTAGGACAAGTTGTATACCAGACTCGGTCTCATTACCTAAAATCTCAAAAGCAGATACATCAGTATCTAGACTCTTCTTAGGACATTAATATTTATAATGCCAAAATTCTCTACAAATCAAACACTTGATGGAAGGACACTAATGATCCGAGTGTCCATATCCTTCACACTTAGAGCACTGTTTAAAGGCACGATGAGAGTATACTATGCACGAAAAAAAAACTACAACCAATTCCAAGTTGGACGAGATTTATAATTGCTAAGTTACCAATCAGAAGCTTTTTCAATCAATTTCAATTTAGCATAATTGTATTCATGCTCTGAAGTCAAAGAAAAGTAACGAAAAATTTACTCTAGATAGTTTTTTCAATTTTTATAAACATTAAGGTTATTATAACTGTGAAAATATGAGATTGCATCAAATATATCATGCTCTACTTATTTGAAATCGGTATCAGTATTGATATATTTATCATAGAATATGAATTTCATAATAATTAACTCCAAAATTCTGAGCACAAAGTTTAGAAAATACCAAATAATTGCGACTTCTTCGTTGTAGCTAGAATCGGATGTGAACCAGACTTAAAACAGCTTCAAAATCAAGTTCAAACACTTAACGGATCAGGTTCACTGCTGAAATTTGAACCTTATCTGATTCGCTTCTACTTAAAAGCAGGTCGGGTTCTGGCTTGTTGGATCTGACCAAACTTGCGAGAATCCAGAGCAGATGCTTCCTCCCCTTTGTGATTGCTAAAAAGACGTAATCAGCTGTGTCACTCTAGGGAAGAGAATTGGTGGAAGATGATGGGGGGCTACTGGTGACAGGCGAGGTGGAGGCACTGAGGGACATCAGTCGGGTAGATAATCGGAGGTCGGTGATGAACGTCGAACTGGATCAGCGGCAAGATGAATAGAGAAGGGAGGACTTTGTGGTTCCACGACCGAGAGCTAGTTGAAGAGGGTGATGCTGCTACTATGGGGAGAAAGAGGGGGGTGCTGCTACTGTGGGGAGAAAGAAAGGGGTGTTGTTGCTGCTGTTGGGTCGCGGCGAAGATGGGTGGCTGTGATGGTGAATGCTCCTGACCACGGCGAGCTTCGATACGGTGGGGAGGTGCTGTCAAGGTCAAAGAACGGAGGCAGAGAGGGGGAGGTGGATTGGGCTTCTGATGAAGACGGACAGTGGTGGACGATGATCAATGAAGAGCAAAAAAAGGAGTTACATACTCCTAGGATGCATTAACTGGGAAGGAGTTTGGTTTTATTAATTTATTTTGAAGGGATTTGAAGGCTCTGTTGAGTTTCAAGGAGAAGGAGAAGGAGATGGAGTTATTTTTGCTTTCTTTTTTTCAATTATATCTCTTCTCTCTTTCTCTCTTCTATCTTTTTTTTCCTTCTCTTTTTTTTCCTTTTGTTTTTTAACTGATTTAACTCTCTTTTCTTTTTTTTTTTACCTTTTTTGTCCTCAAATTTCTTTCTCCTTTTAAATCTTTAAAAAAAAAAAAAACACTAAGAAAAACTAGAATAGAAAATGGAAAAAAATGGTGGTGGAGATAAAAGGAGAAGATTGAGGAATTAGGCTCTGATACCTGAATATGTGGAACTTTAGCTCTGATACCAATTTGACGCAGGAGCGGATTTAGAGTTTGTAGTGGAGAATAGAGGATGAAATTACGGTTTTGGGATAAATTGAAGATTTGGATCTCACATCCAGGTGAATCACACACTCACTTCCTCACGAATTACTCAAGAGAAAAATTTGATAAAAGCAAATCACATGTTTTCAATTTTCATTCATCATCTCTCTCTTTCTAAAATCAAACTTACAAGAAATATTTATAGCAAATAACAAGATAAAAATAAATCTCTAAAAATCCAAGATCCAATTAAATTCCTAATCAAATCAAATCCAACTAAATAACTAATTTTATCTATATCATAATAGTCAGTTTTTTATATTCCATTTCATATATAAATTTCAATGAAGGTAAAAAAATTCACATCCACATACAAATGTGCATGCCTCAACTTGTGACCAAGTAGGAATATTGGCGCTAGATTGATGTGGGCCAGTATTCTCTTCTCTAGTTTTCTAAAGCCAAAACCGTAGGGAAGTTAATTGTGAAGTTTTCACGAGTTCAACAAAATTTGTCCAAGTCATGAATTAAAGGAGATACATGATATATTAATATTTTATGGAATCACCCATTGCTCATCTAAAGTTTTTATAAATTATTTCTTAAATAAATTTCAAAGAAAGTCAAACACTTTCATAAAATATTAATATTTATATTTCTTAAATATAATATTTATGCATTTGCAAGTGCTCAAAACTAATATTTTAATATTTTAATCAAGTATATGTATGATTGGCCCAATAAATGTGTTTGGTTGCTAATCGTATAAGAAGGAACCTAAATTTGTTAAAAATGACCTATAAAACAATTAGGTTTGTCAAAGCAGAACAGCATACTCCATCTTATATATAATTTTAGAAGTAAATAACAATTACATATTCTCATGTTTCAGATACAGATGGACAAAGCATATTGTATCAGGTGTACAAGACAAGGTAATTTTTTGCTAGGGAAGAGTCCTGCATATCACAGGGAAAAAAAAAAATAGTATCTAAAGAATTATATTTGGTGCGTGATTATATTCAAAATGTCATTCAAAACCCTTTCCCCAATGCCAAACATATCAAGGATGCACTGGACTTATTTTTAACTTGCATGAAAATGTGATGCTTTTAACATCAGAAAAGCGATAGGTAAAAATGAACTCCATCAAAGCATTCTCTTTTCTTTGTGCAAGTACATGTACAATACATGTTTTGTTTTTTGAGTGATCAAAATTTAAAATTGGAAAAGAAAATTAGTACAAAGAATTATTTGCATATTGGGGACAAATTGAAAGTTGAGATCAAAATCAATGACTGAGATGATTTTTAGCAGTTCAACAATACTCATGTTAAAATTCCAAAGAATTGTAACAGTTCAACTTACCTTTCAAAAAATCGACGATTGAGAACATTGCTTTAAAAAATTAAAAAAATCGATGACCAAGATGATACATATAGGAGTTCAAATTATTTGCTTTAAAGAGTAGTTATAAACAACAAAAAATTTTAATTGAGTTCAAAAGCCATAATTTAATAATTTTTATTAAAACTCCAAAGAATTTTAATGGTTCATTTTGCCTTTTCATAGTTAGAGTTGCCTTTCAAGGAAACAATTGTCGAGATATTTTTTTAGGAAAATTAGAAAAATCAACGGCCATGAAGTTTTTTAAAGAAAATAAAATAGGAAGAAGGAAACGCTCCAAACTATTTGTTGTTAAGAGTTGTTATTTATGAGTTTGGCTTATATCATAATATGTGACAATGTTTTACGTTGACTGTCACAAGTCTATCACAACCCTCCTCCTTTATTCTGGCTTGGACAGATAGACAGTTAACGGATGAAAACTTTAAGTACAGCACTGGTAGAGTTAAAGAGATAGCATTCATATGGATGCTAGAGGTTAAATGAAGACATATTGTTCAATAGGAATGAGTGGAGAAGAATTATCCATGTGATTGATCTAGCGTTATTCTCTCTTGGCTCATGTTGCCTACCCCAAGTACTTAGGGTAGCTTAGTTGTTGTTGTTGTTGTAGTTATAGATAAGTTTTTAGCCTGTTTATGTAAAAGTCATTTTATGCGCCACTTTAAAAGTCTAAAATTAGTATGACACTAGGATCACATCAGTATCAGTTGTTAATTGCCTTTTAAGCATTTAAACTTTTAAGTTGGGGGTGTGGGATTCAACCTAGGACCTCCCATTACCCACTGCCCCTCTCTACATTTGAGGTTGGCCTCACTGGCCAATGAAAAATAAAGTGAGAAATGTAATTGTTTCCAAAAGTAAACTTGGATATATGTTATTTATTTTGAGCAAAATACATTTCTTAGTTACATTATTAATGACAATGAATCCAGCTACGACTGCAATAATTTATAGATTTGCATGTCTGATAGAGATTTGATTAGGATTTGATTAGAATTTGGTTAGATTTGGTATTATCTTGTTACATTAGGATTTTATTAGATTTGATTAGAGATTTAGATAGATTTGGTATTTTGTTACTTTAGAATTCTCTATATATATGGCTTGTAAAACCCTAATTTGAATATAGAGTGAAATATAATTTTTTTTAGAGCATGTGATTTGCTTTATCAAATCTTTTCTCGAGTGATTCGGGAGAAAGTGGGCGTGTGATTCGCCTGGACGTGAGGTCCAAACCCTAATTTATCCTACAAAACTCTAAGTTCTTCTCCAATTCATTCACCATAAACCCTAAATCGTTTCCGTCCGCCGTCAAATTGGTATCAGAGCTCAAGAGCCACATCTTCAGGTATCAGAGTCCAAATCCATCTCCATCTTCTTATTTTTTTTATTTTTTTATTTTTAGATTTGAGAGAAAAAATCTAAAAAAAAAACTAAAAAAAAAAATCTGGCAGTAGATCAGATCTGAAAAAAAGGAGAAAAAAAACGAGAAACAGATAAAAAAAATCGAGTGAAAAAAAAGAAGAGAGAAAGAGATAAGAAAAAAAAAGAGAGAGAAAAAAATCGAGTGAAAAAAAAGTAAAAAAAAAAAGAGAGAGGAAAAAAAATAAATAAAAAAAACTAAATTTTCCCTCTCCTCCTACAGGCAGCAGCAGCTGTTCCAGACCCGTTAAGAAGAATCCAGACCTGTTAAGGGTTTTTTGGTGATTGTGAAGCCATTTTAAGTTCGGTTCGCATCGGATTCGAGATATAATCGACACATTCCATTTATGGTATTTTCTGAACTTGATATGGAATTCATATTTGTGGAAAATATATCAACACTGATGTCGATTTCAAGCAAATAGAGTGTGATATATGACACAATTCTATATTTTCATGGTTATAATGACTAATGGTTATGAAAATTGGGAAAGCAATTTGGAGCAATTTTTCCATTATTTTCCTTTAACTTCATAGCAGAAATACAACTATGCTAAATTGAAGTTGGTTGGAGAAGGTTCTGATTGGTATCTCAGCAATTATAAATCTCGTCCAACTTGGAAACGGTTATAGTTTTTTTTTGTGCACGGTATGCACCGCATCTTGTTTTTAAACAATACTCTAAATGTGAAGGATATGGCCGCTCTGCTCGCCAGTGTCCATCTATTAAGTGTTCTGTCTGTTGAGAATTTTGGCATTACGAAAATCAGTGCCATTCGAAAAGTACAGTTATCGACACATTAGCTTCCGAGAATTTAAGTGATTATATTATAGTTGAGACCGAAGCCATCATAGAGCCCGTCACAGATCCAAAAATTGTTAATTCGGTTTTTCTGCCAGAGCCAACTATAGAAATATTTATTTGCCCTGTTCATGAGGATCGTGTTTTCAGTGACTTTTCAGCTCACTTTCCAAATTCTTCATTTTCTACAAAAGCGCAAGATTTTGAATTCTATCCAGACCTTCTACAATTGTTACTGTCGCCACTATGGAAATGTCAGATAGTATATATTTGGCTTCCAAACTGTTCGATTTTCTTATATATAGTTTGGTGGAAAGTTTTGCCAGATCTCGAGAAGATTGACCAATTTCAGTGGATCGCACTTGACTTTCTTCTTATCACTATTCACCAGGTGGTGAATATTTCCAAACGCGGGAGAATTGATAGAGATTTGATTAGGATTTTGATTAGAATTTGGTTAGATTTGGTATTATCTTGTTGCATTAGGATTTTATTAGATTTGATTAGAGATTTGGATAGATTTCGTATTTTGTTACTTTAGAATTCTCTATATATGGCTTGTAAAACCCTAATTTGAATATAGAGTGAAATATGATTTTTTTGAGAGCATGTAATTTGCTTTATCAAATCTTTCTTCAAGTGATTCATGAGAGAGTGGGCGTGTGATTCGCCTGGACGTGAGATCCAAACCCTAATTTATCCTCCAAAACCCTAAGTTCTTCCCCAATTCATCCACCACAAACCCTAAATCGCTTCCGTCCGCCATCAATGTCAATGCTACGAAGGCAAAAAATATTGACTTTAATATAGTCCTATAATTAAAAAAATATAATCATCTCTTTAAATTGGTTATGAAAAAAAGCAGAAACAGGAGTGGTAGCTGTAAGAATTTCCTAAAAAACAGAAACAGGAGAAATGATATGCCTCAGTTCTGGAGTGATAGCTCTTGCAAGAACGATGACAAGATGCCATTTCCTTTTCCAACTGTAAATTAGAGATGGAGCTTACAGAAAAGTTCAAAAATAATGACTTTTCAAGACCATCCAGAATAGGAGAATGGTGGTTTTATGAAGCTAAGTGGAACGAGTGATCTATCCCATTCTACAATTTATGAGGTTCATATTCCATCTATCAACATAGTACAAGGTAATTTTTCATGAGATATTACAATAGGCCTTCACAAAGTCATATACAATAGTGATATTTACAAGGTCCAAGCCACTCATAATCCTTGGCATCCTACTAGTTAGCATAGTTAGCCAGCACACTGACAAATATGTTTTCAGCTAAGGTAATAAACGGTACCCTATGAAATTAGTTCTCGTGTAAGCCGGACAGATCCCCAGCCATCTTCACGCTGCAAAGGAGGTTTTACCAGTGTACTACTACGGCACCGTAAATTAGATGCATTTCTAACTAGACTCATTGATGCATTTCTAACTAGACTCATTTGCACCTTATTGCAATACAATTATGTGCTTGCTTTTTAAATCTTAGCTACAGACTAACATGTCACCTGCACATTTAAGCAGCTTCGTCTATGTCATATCCATGCAACAAAACCATTGTTACTTGGTAATACCTTATCCATTAACCATTTAATGTCCTGATTTGATTTGTATTCCAATATATTTACATGAATATGTTATGGAATATTTTTTCCTGTTATTTATGCTCCAGAATACAAAGAATTTGATTAAGTAGCATTTGTACATAGATGAATTGGGCGTCATTTTAAAACTGAATTTTCCACATTCTATTGCTAAGTAGAAATATTATCTTGTAAGAAGTACAATAAAAAAAAGCACTTTCCATAAGCATAATCTATTACTACTTTTAAAAGCAAATATTTTGGAGTCCTATCCCCCTCCTTTTATTTGTTTTCCTTTTTAAAAAAAAAGTATCTTAGGCATCGTTTTTTTCTATTTTTCCAAAAAAAAAAAAAATGCAGTTAATTTTTTAAAAAGCAAATCAACCGATAAAATATTATTAAATTATAGTTTCTGAACTTAATTAAAAATTTTTGGAATACTATTAATGTGGATTTTGAACTCAATTAAAATTCTTTAGATTTTTTGCTAATTTTCCTACAAAGCATCTTGGCCGTCGATTTTTCTAAAGGAAAATCGTTCGGCTATTAAATAATGGTTTTCAGCTAAAAGTTTTTGGAGTTTTTGCCATTTATGCTTTTAAAGGAAAATCAAATTGTTAAAATAAAAAATAAAATAAAATAAAAACTTTATGGCTTTTGAACTCAATTAAAATTCCTTCGAGTTTATAAAGAAAATTTTGAAAAGCTTAAAAATTTTCATTTCTTGACTCCAACCCATTTATATAATCCAACGATTATATAGTCTGACCATAACACTAATGCAACCGCTCTTAAAAGAAGCTTGGAGCCTTGTCCCCTTCCTGCACCCATTTGTTTCCCAACAAAATATTTTGCGTTGATTTTTTTTCTAATTTCCCTATAAAAAGCATCTTGACTCTCTCTTTTTTAAGAATTCCACTTTTATTTATTTTTTTCCTACAAAAAAAATTTTGGCCATTAATTTTTTTAGATGACCTCATTTTATTTATTTCCCTACAAATCATCTCAACTACCAATTTTTTAAGATAATCTTTGTTTTATCTATTTCCCTAAAAAAAATCATCATTGTTGATTTATTTTTAAGAAAAGAAAAAATTAGATGAATTTTGCAAATTCAATTTGCTTTTTGAAGAATCACATGTTCAATTCTACATTTTTTGCTAGTACCACTATAGTAAAGGGGTAAAACCTCTTAGCAAGTATGTAAGACCATAGAAATTCGAATCCCAATAAAATCAAATAAAGATGGAATTGGGATAGGAACAGTTACGGCTTTTATTTAAAAAACGAAAATTTGAAACCCTTCCCCTAATGAATCAAATAATGAACATGAAAATGAAATCATCTTATAAAATGGCATGGGCTTTGAGCTATTTCTTGGATATATTTAATTAAAAAAATTACATTTATTTTCTAATCAAATCTGTCTTTTACTTAACTTGTTTATGAATTACGATGTTCAACAATTAGTCACTTAGAAAAATACGTGCAATGCATGTGCACTTTACTAGTATAATAAAGAGCAAAATATCGCTTTAAGGCCATAGCTGAAATAATATACCAAGCACCTCATGTAGTGACTTATAGCCAATTTTGTTTCTATAATTCTTTACACTCCAGAATTTGTTTACTTAAGGGTATGGATTCAGTACGATAGAAATGATGTAGTGTCTAAGATATGTTTACATCATATGTTAATATTAAAAAGACCAAAAATATTAAGATTAATTTCACAAATAAAAAATTTATCTCACCTTGAACCAGTTTTCATGATAGAGTGGGGAATCAAGGGGGCCTGTTCCTGAACTTTAACATCCACATTTCTTCCCTGCATTTATCGAAAACAAGAGTAATATTACATTAAGAAAGCATTCACAAATTACAAGCACCAGTTTCGCAAAAGATGGCTTAACATGGCAGACGACATTAACATTATTTTTGTATTAAACAGTAACAGTATCCTGCTAGACATTGCTGTCATCACAAAAATTTTCTGATCACAATATATTCATTCATTAGTTTGAGTATAAATTATCAACTGCAATTCTCTGTCCAATATACTTTCGATATTGCTTTCACGTTTTATTTAATTGATGTCTCACAAAATATGGTTTAGATGGGTAGGGCATTGTTAAATCAGTTAATTAAACTGGATATGGCACCAGCAGGGTTCCACATATCATAGACTGACTGAGAACGTAAGGTAGAGGTAGGTGACTCTAGTCTCCAATTTATACCTAATGGAGAATATATAAAGTAATAGTATATCCAAATTCAATGACTATTTGGTGTGGTCCCAATCATGCATCCTAGATCTGTAAATTTATGCCATAATCCAGACTTGTTAAGTGGGTTGATTTTGCCACAGGATCCTGTCTATATTGTCCCATAACTTTTGAAAGTTTCTATTATCATCGCAAAAAGAGAAATTAAGTCAACTATGATATCGACCATTTTCTGTTTAATTAGATCGTTTTTGTTTGTGTGCAAACCAAGATTAAGATTCGGTATTAACCAGTAGTTTACGATATTAGAAATCAGCATTATTGGACATGTGGTATTGGCTATATCAGCTATATTGGTGAAATATTAGCAATATTGGCAATACAATACTGGTATTGATATTATAGGGTTTACTTCGTATAGGATAACCTCAAAATCTAATATAATATTCACGACAGGAACAGTATTGACTGATAGTAAAACCTTGCGGCAGACCTTATATTGGACTTAAAATAGTCAATCTGAGTTCGCAAAAATTCTGATTGGAAGTGTAATATTTCTTTCGAGAACCTCATATGGAACTTTACATACATACACTTGACATGAGCAGCTCAAAGATCCTGTGCAAACACAACTTATAAAAAGCATCATATGTTGATAAATGGATAAGCAGAACATCAAAATTGTAAGAGTAACATATTAGATGACATAAGACATGCATCTTTGAAAGAGAGAATACAACATATCAGGGCATCATTGTCGTATCTGATGGAGGCAAGAATGTACACCAAAGAGCTATGGTGGACTTGGAGACTAAGATCTTCGTAATATCAGTGTTCTAAATATCGGATACCGGTGATATACCAGATAAGATATCGCGATATGAGTCTAAATATCGGAGTGTCATATCTATTCTCCGCGAAATTCTTGCTTTCTTCCATTGCCTTTGATTACAATAATTTGCAAAATTACAATGAAAGAATAACAAAAGAAAAATAAACGAGAGAATTTATATATTATCACTCTCTTTTACAATAAAAAGTGGGTTCTAATATGACGATGGAATCTAACTAGTAGAACCTGTTGACATCCGATGTGAAAAAATTCATATTTGATGAAGAAGATGATGATGGCCGGTCCTAACTCTCTCTGTGCTGATCTCAAGGCTTCAAAACTCTCACGTGTAATTTGAATTGCCAAAAAATCCCTAAAGTCTCCTCAAAGAGGCTATTTATAGATTTTAATTGGTTATGAGAGTTTTTTTTAGGGATACGAATATAAGGTTTTTTGTATTCACTAAGGATTCCAATCAAATATTTGATTTTGACTTAAATCTCTTGATTTTAGATTATGGTCGGACTCAACTCGGATATTAGATAATCTCAAATCTTAATCACAATCAATTAAGAATTCTGAAAATCTGTCCATGCGGATTTAGAGGCTCTGGATGCGAAACTAAGAATTTAGCTTCGCGTTTTTACTTCCAACGCAAAGTCAAACTTATGGCCGACGCAAAACTAATCAATAGCTTCGCATCTGCCTGACCGCGGAGCTATTTCTTCTTATATTTTGAAATTTTCTCCTCCAACAATATCGGTGTCATACCAGTTAAAGAATTATCATATAATTGTCTATATAGAACATATTAAAACATATAAAACAAGTTTTGCATACTCACATTGGCATATTTGCATTCTGCTTACGAATTTGTAGATATCATTTAAAACGTCTGCATATGCACCAAACGACATATAATCTACACAATTACTTCTAACAAAAATTACCAAAACAAATTATTACCAAAATCTTGCAAATGCTATATATTAATTGTCAGTTATTTATCACACACACACTATCACAAGACTCATAACTCACAGATCACTGATTCACCGCCGTGAATCAGTGACCGACCCAATGATTTACTGAATTAGTAGGTCAAAAACTTAAAAATTTAACTATCCATATTTATTCAAAGAAAAACTTAATCAATTTTGACCTAAATATTTTTTCATTAAAAATACTTGATAAATTGACAAATAAAGAGAGTGGCTTACCAATGAGCTGTATATGACCACCGAAGAGGAGAGGGGTAGATAAAGATGACCGACGAAGTAATATATGGCTGCAAAACTTGTTTTGAGCTTGCGAATTTTGGCGAACCTGTGAATTGGAAATCCAGCGACTGGAGGAGTGAGGGAGAGTGAGAGAGAAAGGGATTTTGGAGTCGGGAGATGCTCCGAGCGTCGCCTGCAGTTCGTTGGAGGCATCAGACGAGAATCTAGGACAACAAGAGTGCGGGTAAAGGGAGAGAGAAAGGGTATGGGGTTTTCTCATGAAGAGAACCCAATCCCTCTTATTAAGTGGGAAAACGGGATGGGTTTGAGTTCAGATTAACGGGTTTTACCTGAGATAGGAATTCGTTTAACCGATATTTCAAAATATCAGCCGGTATTTTCCATCCCAGTATTGCTCGATATATCGCCACGTATATGATATATCGGCCCATGCTGGTCAAAAATGGTAAGCGGTAAAAAAATCCACTTGCCGTCTCGTTTCTTCACAAAAAACGATATACTGGCCGATAATACCAATATACCGGCTAGTATTTAGAACACTGGTAATATAATACTTACTCTCTAAATGGTTGTGGAACCTTCTATCCAACATTAACTTGCCAATGGTTATCCTCATCAAATGCAACTATTATCATCACAAGAGGATTTGGAATTTGGATCCTTCACGCAACCGACGTTGCTTACAATTCTGGAAGGGAATTCTCAAGACAACAACTCAATTAAAAAAAAGAATTCGCTTCAAATACGGAGATTAGACAAACATCCTCTTTTGTTAGGACCACTAGGTCGGAGATAGACACATTATGCCAAACGTTTCCTAACCCATTTTACTTGTCTCTAACACCTGACTCCACCATCCACTCAAACAGAACCTAATCTAGAACATGGCGACTCACAAATACCTAGCACGGAGACAATAGACTCAATTACTCTCTCTCAATCTCCTTTACACCTCAATCTAACTTCCAAATTTGTGTGGTTCCCTAGTTTATTTCCTCATATACAGTCTCCTCCATTACAAATACCTCCTTTCACCCTCGGTCTTCGATAAAGCAGCAAACATCTTATGTTGCAGCCTGGCTATCTCCCTTCAATGGCCTACTCACTATAGGAACACTTGACCGTCAGCACATCATTGTAGCACTTTAACCATAGATTATATGACAACCACATCTAAACAACAATGTACCTATTGCTCCTCTATCCTTTTGCAAGGAGCTTATGGGATCATTTCCTCATCAATAATGACATCACAACATCATAGGCCTCAATCCGTGCTCGCTTTTCAATAAAGAGGGAAAACGGAATAAGGAAAGCCTACAGAGCCTATTGGACCAATCTCGCTAGATATATTTGGATGCTTTGGACATAAAAAAACACTGATATTTTAAGATAAGGAGCAACTGATACAGCACTAATAAAAAAAAATTATTACATAAACAATTTGAATCAAGCATGGAACCCTCATTAGCCTCTAATTAGTTTGCTTTTCTTCACTCTAGCATACTCCTCTCCCCGTCTAATTCTTACCTCCAGTAAGTTGTATGTATATATTTTTACTTCTTTATAATAATATTTAGATGGCTACAGTTGTCTTTCTCTCTCAAAAAAAAAAAAAAGATTAACATATTACACCAAACAAATCAAAAATAAATATGACCATAATCTGTCTGCTTTAGCATCACAGGATTGGTCAAAAAAATATCAATATTAGTTTATCACACTCAAAGAACTACCAATACTGTTAGCAAAAAATATCACTAGCTAACGACGACATGATGCATTGTAAATAAATAGAGATTTACCAGATCTGCAACTCCATTGCTTCCGCCATTAGGGTCAGAATACCTCCACGCAAGTGTTGCCGCCAGCTTTACTAATTTAAGAACACCCTACTGAATTAATCTATATTTTGTTTTGCCCGTCCCTAACAAAAATAGAAGAAATCCAAATCTTGTTACCAACCTAAATAAATATAATATAAATGATTCATAGCATAGCTGCACAATTTCACTTATGACTAGTCCAGCTGACACCTAATTCCAAATTAAAATTTTGCAAAATAAAGTCTGTCCACTAACACCAATCAGACCTTAACCTTTCAATCATGCCAAGAAAATAACAACAGCAACAAAGTGACATCTTTCTACTCATCTACTACGATTAAAAGACAATGAGGTGCAAGAAATCATGCATTTCGTAATCCATAAAAATCAAAAGTGCAATGTCACAGATGCCACAGTTCTGAAGATCTCGAGCTAGTGACAGCATTTCTCAAGAACCAAATATTCGAGAAGTATATACCAAAAATAACTTCAAGGAACTTCCACACCAGATTAACCAAACTGAGTTCTCTTTTCTTTTTCTTTTTTTTTTTTTTGAGTAAATAAACATGAGTTCATTGGAAATATTTGGGAAGTGAAAACATAATCGAGTTTTCCTATATAGTCAGTAAGCCACATTAGGATGGGACACTCCAAAATCTACGAGAAATTTCTCGTATAACAAATTAATAGAAGCAAATATATAAATACATGTGGAACTTACATCTGATCTTCTACACCTTAAATCTCATCTTCTACTAGTTGCATCTTAACTGACATTATAAATTGGGTATTAATTGGAGAAAATCAAATAAACGCCCCAAAAAACAAAATTCAAGAACTTAGACTTAAATAACTAAAGCAATTTCTGGTTTGGATATCTCAAATCCAACTCTAGAAGAAGTACATTATAAATATTTACTGGTTCCATCCAAATCAAATCAAATCGAATCCAAGATCGTGCCCAGACAAACAATTTCATGCATTTATCAGATTTTGAAGAATAATAACAAAGTATCCAAGATTACTGACAGAACTCACTAAAATTTCCCGATTATCAGGCCAAAAGTTCCAAACTTTACTCAATTGAAGCATTCCGAAAAAAAAAAATAAACTAAAAGAGAACAAATCAAAAGTCAATCTAATTCACATGGATTAAGATCTTTCATCACTTGAGAAACAAGAAGAAGAATTCGATCAGCAGCATTGACAGGGTTCGATTCTGAGTAAAGAATCACTGACCTCTGCCGATTTCGGCGGCAGAGAACTCGAAGCGCCGGAATTTTTCAGCGATCTTTTAGAGAGAGAGAGAGGGTGGGGAGAGGGAGAGGGAGAGAGAGAGAGAGAGAGAGAGAGAGATTTTGGACTGGAGTTCCTCTTTCGGTCTCTCTCTACTGCAGTCTGTGGGGCGACAGCTATGGATCAAATTGTTTCCGTATTTAATTTTTTCCCTAAATTATAATTATAATTAAAATATTTATAGCATTTAATTGGTCTTTCTCTGTCTGTCACTCTTTTTTTAATCTCCCTCTCTCTCTCTCTCTCTCTCTCTCTTGAGGAGTGTCGGTCGGCTGACAAAGGGTAACTGAACCCCGAAGGTTGTTTGCCTCGATTTTTGGGATCCCGGCTCTCGAACACGTGCGACGCACGCGTCAGTGGGTTCTTACTGTTTACGTAGGGGCCCTATGAAATATATGAGTTTTTTCATTTTCCATTTCTTTTTCTATTTTTTTTTTCCGATGAAGTCATCCGTACGGTAGAGCTTGCCTAGCCAGCCACTCCAGTATACTAACACTTTTGTATGGTACGCTTCCTTAAATCTTTAAAAATTAGAATTTACTCTCAGAAATCTTCGTATTATAATTTTAGCCTCCAAATCCTTTAAATTATTTCACTTTAGTCCCCAGATAATTTCTGTTAAATTTTTTATCCGAATTTCCCGTTATACTGCTGAAAGTCTCTCTTTCTCCCCTCTTTATCTTCTTATTGGGTTTCCCTCTCCATTCTTCTCGTCCCTCTCTTCTCTTTCAGTTAATCTCTATCTTCCTTCTTTGTTTTCTCTTCCTGATCATATAACCCTTATTTTCCTTCTTTCTTTTTGGGATTTTTTTTCTTTTCTTTCTAACAGTCAAGATATATTAAACTGATCCATATGTTTTTCAGTAGTTACTTTTCTCTCTGATTAAAATAAAAAAGAATGGAGATTAATTGGGAGGGAATAGAGGGAGAGGAGAAGAATGGAGAGAGGAATCCAATAAAAACATAAAGAAAGGAGGAAGAGAGACTTCCAGGGGTATAACAAAAAATTCGGACTAAAAATTTAACGAAAGTTACCCAGGGGGACGAAAGTGACGAAAGTGAAGTAGCTTAAAGGATTTTGGAGACTAAAATCAAAATATGAAAATTTCAGAGCTTAAAGTCTAATTTTTAAAGATTTAAGAGACAGATATGTAAAAACCCCTTATATGTATAATCCAAATCGAGAGTGGAGTTACGTGAATAGTTGTCCGATGGAAAAAGATTTTTACGATTCAGTTCAGAAAACACTTGTTTTTTTCCTTATCAAACTCACAAATGCATAATTTTTGCAATATTAACGAACTGAGTCTCCAAATATCTACCGTGCACTCGCTTAATTTCTTATTTCATTAAGAGTGTTTCTACTTTTGCCCCATTTTTCCAAATGTTTTGTGTGCCAAATTTAAATGGAATAATCTTATATATTTAACATTTATTCTAAGGAAAAGAATATTCAAATGATTAAATGAGAACGCACGGTTGCTTGATTAGAGGGGAATGGCATTGTTACATCTTGATTTTCTGTTTCTAACCTTTGCAAACATGGTGAACAACTTAATAGAAGCTACAAAATTAATTTAAAAAGGAAAATTCTAAATTCACTTGCTAAGTTTTTTTTTTAATTTTTTTCTCTCCCCTTATTTCTCTCTTGGTGTCTCCTATGGATCCCCCGTCCTCTCTCAAAAACCCTAGCTCCCTCTCAAATATCTTCTAAAAGTAATTCTTTTGATTTAGTTATTTCTTTTGAATTTCTTTTGTTTATTGTTATTGAGAATTACTAAGGTTTGAATTATTTTTATTTTTGAAGTTTTGTAAATTACTAGGGTTTTCAGGAGAAGCATATAGAAGAAAGAGAAGAAAAAAAATAAAATTGTAATAAAATTGAAGAAGATATAAATAAATTCTTCAATTAATTATAATAACAAACTTGTAATAAAATTAAATTTTGTGATAAGAAACTTAAATGTGGGTATTAAGAATTTCTCATTTTAAAAAACAAAATACGTGCACCCAATTGTAACAAATATTGAAAAAAAAAATTGTAGCATACCGTTGATCTCGCCTCATCAACTATTACTATAAATTTCATTTGCAATTAAAACTTGTCTCTAATGGCATTATCCTTTACCAATTTGTAAGAGATTTTGAATTGTCACTCCTAACGGAAACCTAATTTAAATAATGCTACAAAAAATATATTTATATAAATTTGGCAAGTAAAAAACCACAAATATTAGTTTTTTTTTATATGTGGAACTACTATTTTTAATCCTTAATAAACATATGTTGGGGATCGAATCCCCCATCGAAATCGTAGAGAGGAACAAAACAATATAATACAAGAAGAATATAAGAATTAACGTGGTTTGGCCGACTAAGTTCGAGAAATATCCACTATGAGAAAAATAGGTTACAAGAAGAGATTCAAGTATCTTTCTATCTCTCGCATCTCTCGCAATAATAAAAGTATATCTCTCAGCCAATTGCTCATCTCTCTTGTATCACATACAAGAGATATATATAGTGTTCCTATCATAATTCTATTAGAATAGCACTATCATCATCTAATTGGTGTTCTAATCCAATTAGAACTCTTGTCTTGTAATCTAAGTCCAACTGAGACTCCTTGTGATCCTTGATCACATGTGGATACTCAACGGATGCGAGACACAAACCCAACAACGTAATCCAACAAATATTGTAGGAAGTAAAATCTCATGTGAAGGTAGCCCTCAGCTTATAAGTTCACCCCAAATGTGTAGGAATTAAAACTTATTTGAAGCTGGTAGAAAGTAAAAACTCATTTGAAACTATCTTTAGTTTACCAATTCACCCCAAATGTGGGAGGAAGTAAAATCTTTTGAGGTTGGCATCTGGCCTAGAGCTTCACCCTTCCTCAATTGTGAGAAAGTTTCAAGTTTGACTCTAGTTACGGAGTTATTTGGATAACGATGCAACATATGTGTGAGTTTTGGTTAGGAAATTGAAACTCATTTCTCGCCAAAATGTAGTTAACATTGTACATATAATTGATAGTATTTCTATTGGACGCAATATTTATTACATGATCTTTCAAGTTTATTTTTTTGTTAGTTATTTTAAAAAAATAATAAGCAAAATATCAAAAGATAATCTACCAATGTCTAAAAATAATTACTTTGGAGTTTTATCCTCCCATTTGTTTGATATCTTTTATATTTTTTCCTCCCAAAAATATCTCCACTATCGGTATTTTTAAGAAGAAACAAACTAATAGTCCTTGTTGATAAACCTTCCTTGTTTATTTTCTTTGGTCATGTGCAACGTAGGCCTACAAATGCACCAGCTCGATGAAAAGAGTTTATCAATGTAGGACAAGTTAAAAAAGCGAAAGGAAAACCGAAGAAAACATGGATGGAGGTGATACGAAAAGATATGGATTCTAGAGGTTTAAATGAGGAGATATTACTTTATAGAAATGAATGGAGAAGGACTATCAGAGTGATCGATCCGACGTGATTATTTTTTTGGTTCATGTAGCCTACCCCAAATACTTGGGATAAAAAGCTTAGTTGTTGCTGTTATTGTTGTTCTTAGAAAAATCAATCCTTCTCATGAATTGCCCTTACTAAATCCTCTTTATTTGTTTTTCTACGGAAACATCTTGATTATTTATTTTTTAATTAAAAAAAAATCAAACCATCTAATTTTCCTCACTAATAAATCCATTATTTGTTTCCATATGAAAAACATTTCGACTACTCAATTTTTTGAGGAAAATTCCCACATACAAACTGTTTTTCAAAAAATAAAAAATAAAAAATATTTATTATAGCTCTCAGATCTCATCCCTGTTTACATAATTCAATCCAGTCTGAGAATTTTTTATGATTAGTGGTTCTTGTCCGTGTATATAACCTTAATACATTTTTTTGGAAAACCATAATATTTATTTGGAATAGTATTTATAGAGACTATATTAAAACTTTTAATTTCCATACAATTTTAATTTGCATTATTCAATATTCTGCTCCAGTTAGAAATATACTAAATAAATAAATAGACCAAGCCATTGCCGCATTAAACTTGAGGAAAGGGTGAGCTAATAAGTTCAGAACCATGTGAGCTTACCTGTCCATTTCTCAATTTAAAACAAATTAAGAAGAAAAGAAAACAAAAATAGCAAAAATAAAAAGAGACACAATCGATGGCGTGTGTGTTTGGGTAATCAATGCCACCTAGGGCAAGGATGAGCAGGCACGGCAATCCCCACTGTATTATTAGTTGTAATGCACAATCACAAACATGCCTCTTGTCTCCAATTCCAAACATATTTTTTATTTGCAACTATTGTTGTAGGTTGGGGAATCTCTAAATGAGCACACCACTGGTCTTGGTGGGCATACTTGACAGAGGTCCTCATATTACAAGTTTGTCATAATATGTGATAATGTTTTATACTAGCTGTCACCGGCTTACCACAATCCTCCTCCTTTATCATGACTTGGGACAGACAGTGAAAGAATAAATTTTTAAGCACAACATTGACGGAGCTCCTCATATTACAAGTTTGCTATTGAAAATTTCAGACCATATTGCCCTTGTATTCAACCTCTATCGCCTCTCTCTAAACAAATTCAACTCAAAAGAACATTAACCCATAAAAGCCTAAATCTCTTCTTCGATTTCCACTCCAAATTAATTTCCCTTTCAAATCTCTTCTATGTAATTTTAAGATAGAAAAATAAGAGTTAGGGTTTAATGAAACATAGCAACGTGATTATTGAAGAAGATAGAAGTGGGTTTTGGTTAAGTTGGAGTCGAAAAGGGTTATCCGGATTCTGGATCCGGACTGAATGAACTCATTCCGAATGCCAGAACTCAGACTGAAAGGGTTCCACTAGTGGAGAATTTACTGGTCGAGATTTACAACCCGACCAGTAATTATCCTATTCAGATTTAGATCCCGAACGTTTTTGGAAATTTTTGATATGTTCACCAGAAAAATTAATATCTTTTCAAAAAGGTGTGCTTGTTAAGACCAGTGCTGTGCTATTTTAGAAATTCCCTGTTATTAGGGAGTGTGCATCATCAACTTTGTCTTTGTGCTCCCAAAAAATAGAGAGGTGGGGCCTAGAGAAATGTTCTTGCCCACATAGTGGATAATTGATTAATGAGTGTAGTTATTGTACAATTAAGCCACTTCACCTAATATTTCATGGTGATTGATGGAGACCTTGTACGAGCAAACAATCCATTTATATTACAAGTGAGGACCACAAGCAGCCATAATCATAATCACATTGGTTAGTATGCTGTAGTTGTTGGAAAATATGGCAGCAAAAACTATAGCTTATTACTACTAATTTAATTAAAAATCAAGAATTCAAAAAATGGAAGGAATTCTCTTGTTAATTTATTTAGATATATGGATCTGGTTATTCAAATTCTATATGAGTACACTACTTTGCTAAGAAGACACAACTTTCTCCTTATGTATATTTTTATTTTTTAATCATCTCATAATTACTTAACTACGTCGATTATTTTTTTTAAATTCTAATCATTTCTCTCTCCTTTATTATCTAGGAGTTTTTACATATATGTCCCCTTAAATCTTTAAAAATTAGAATTTAGTCCTCCACATTTTCATATTTATAATTTAGTTCCCGAAATCCTTTAAATTACCACAATTTAGTCCCCCAACTATATTTTTGGTCCAAATTTTCCGTTATATTCCTGAATTACTTCACTTTAGTCCTCCCTTCCATCTTCCTCCTCTCTTTCTCTGCTTATCGGGTTCCCCTCTCCATTCTTCTTCTCTCCTTCTTCCCTCTCAGCTAATCTCTAAAGTGAAGTAATTTAGGAGAATCCAATAAAATGAGGAAAGAGAGAGATTGGAAAAATGAAGAGAGGAATCCAATAAGAAAAGAAAGAGAGAAGAAAGAGGGAATTGAAGATTAAAGTAAAGTAATTCAGGGATATAACAGAAAATTCGGGCAAAAAATATAGCTGGAGGACTAAATTGTAGTAACTTAAAGGAATTGGAGACTGAATTATAAATATGAAGATTTGGGGAACTAAATTCTAATTTTTAAAGATTTAAGGGACAAATTTGTAAAAACCCCTATTATTTATCCCATTTTATTCTAGTCGGATATTATTATCGAATTTAAATGAAACTTAATTTGATATTAATATCTGTTCAGTATTCAATTAAGTATGTTATTAATGCGGCGATTAGTGTGCTGTGAAAAGAGTAACTCACTTGGACATTTTGAGTAAAATGGTGTGCCTGAATAGAATTTCTCGATTACTAATTTTCCTTTATTCGGCTCGCACGAAAATCTACTCATTCAATCCATTAAGTAGAACACATAATATATGTATAGATACTATAATACGTTGCTCCCCATCTAGTGTAGGACTAAATAGATTAATCAGAAATAACAAAACGTTGTAATTGACACTTGAATCCAAAATTACTAAGCTGCAATTATTATCAATAGCATTTGATTGAAATAACTTCGGACGGACCCACCCTTTCGCTTGGCTGGGCAGACATCTACATGAAAAAATTTAAGTTTTCTATCTGCCATTTTAATAGTTCTGATTCCCCTTAAATTCACAAGTCCGGACCCAAGTTTGAAGAGTCAAAACTTAACCATGTAGTTTTTTTTACAATACTCTTTAGGCCTCCCACTACTTCCTCCTTCCAACTCACTTGCTAATAAAGCTCAAGAAACTCATTTTCTCCAATCTGACGATAAAAGTTAGGCCTCCATCTCTAATCCGTCATTGTAAACACTGGAAAAAAGAAGTTAGATGGAGCATGTACAATAACCTCGACTTCGAACTAAGTTTTAACTACGATAATTGATAAACTAGCAGATCTCTATAAGAAAAAAATTGAAGAGCTTTGAGTAGTCCTAATGATGCTTGAATCATCTCAATTGGGCTTCCGAATCAAAAGTTCCAAGAGATTCATTGAAGCACTATTGGACTGTAGAATCACCCACTGCCAATAGGCCTATTGGTAGTTGGAAGTTAAAATTTAAAAAAAAAAAAAAAAATCGATGATCCAATTCGAGAATATCTATCAGTAATCTACCAATCTGGTGGATAGTGGAGAAATTTGAGCAACTCCCAAGAACTACCAGTATGCATACAGATAGATCAAAAATAAATTCAACCCGAGGCGACCTATTATTGAACCTACCAGTAGGTCTACTGGTAGGGCTACCAGTAAATGAGTGGCAGATCTGATTCCGGGTATTACTTTAAATTAGTTTTAGACTCTTTTTCAACTATGGATTTCTACTCTTTACCAAATTTGATAGTGGAGATTAAAATGAACGATTTGAAGATTCATGAACACTTTTAAACTACTTGGCTCCAACGTTAACGGATCCCAACAATTGAAGAACTTACATGAGAGCCATCTTCATCTGCTTTAAGAACAAGATATTGAAGTCAACAAGATTTTCGTTTTGTTTTCACAACTCCATCACTGTATATAAAGGAGGAGAGAGCTTCTATTGTAAAACTCATCGGGAAAAAGCTCACATCACAGTCGAGGGCTTCTTTGTTACATTTGTTAAACTTCTAACAAGATTCCTCATCTCCTCATCCTTTTTAATATTTCTTATCAATCTCCACATTAGATTTGTGTCGGAGCATCAAAGGGTCAAGGAGCCAATCTACCTAGGTACCGATCGTTACTGATTCTCAGATTATTACGAGAAAAAGTAATTTTATTGAGTGATTGTATTGTGAACTATATATTCATCGATTTGAAAAGAACTGAGTATTCTCTCTCATTTGTAAATTACTCAATACTTTAACCGTCACCACCTTTTCTTTATTTTTTTTTAAAAAGCATGGTTACGAGGCGGTCTCGTCTCTTCAATACATGCAAATCACAACAATTGTGAGCACATTTGACTCTCAAATCAGACATTTAGAAATTAATTAAGATGAGAGTTATGGTTTATCTCACGCTTAGAGTTTCTATGGTAAATTATTATATTATCCAGAACTTGTGATAACATGAGATATTTATACCTGGTTGTGATCTTAGACAATTGAGATTAAGCGGTAGAATGCCCTACTGTCTTTCATTAGATATTTACTTAGTTGGTATAACAACTTTCTTTTTTTGAGTGTAAGTTTTTATCTTAAAGAATAAGATTAAAAAAATCTAAATTAGAAAGTATTCTTACTTTACAAGTAACTTTGACATGTTAGTCGTTCTATAGATTTCTAAACTTATACCCACTATATCAAAGGAATTTCCTGTTAGTTAGATCTTAGCCATGTACTAATTTATTGGGTTATAGATGATGTAGATTGTTTTGGATCTAAATCTGATGTATATTAGATCTCAAATCTAAATAATGGATTTTGTAGATCCAGCGGGTTATAGATGGAATATATATCCATTGGAAACGTAGATAGATCATCATAAATCTACTAAGGTCATATACGAATCATCATAGACTCACCTGGATCATAAATGAATTAGCATGGATCTGCAAGGAATGTAGATTGATCATCGTAAATTAGCCAGGATCGAAGATGGAGCATTGTAAAGTCTGTCAGGATTGTAAATGGATCATAGGTCCACCAGGATTGTATGGATCATCATATATCTTTCAGGATACTCTATAGATCATAGTTTTCGGTAGTTTTGAGTGCGTGGTCCAATCTTCCATAGTTTGAAATGGTCTATAGTTGTGATTTCTCATGACCTTTGCAATCACTATAGTCGCAAATTGAGTATGATTTTATTTGATCTAAAAACCATGGAGTTGAAGCTCAATAGACTTCTCCTCAAAAGGATCTCTAGAAATTGTTTTAGGAGGCTTTAGGAGGTCTTCAAATGATTTGGAAGGTCTAAAAAATGTTTGGATGTATCCCTTCTCCCTCCCTTCAAATTCTCTTTTCTGGGACAACTTGTGACATATTCTTATTTTTTGAGTTTAATTTTGATAGTGTACTTTAGATAAACCTTTAATTGAAAGCTTAGTTGAAGCTCGGCGCAACTGACTTTAGCCCTATACATGTGCTCAGAGTGTTAGGCAAGTGCAATTATCTTACAACTCATAACAGATTGAGCCAAAGTTTTTTTGTAATAATCTTATTATTTATATCGTAAAAGCAAAGGTATTATAACACTTAACATATCGTCCCATAAGGATTTCATGTATTTTGTATTTTTTACTTTAATTGTATCTAACAAATTATGAGAAAGATTGGGTTTTGGAAAGATTAAATTAACAACGGAAAAACAAAATTCAAGATGATAAAATCTAATATGTTAATAAAGGCATAACAATGATCCACTATTATTTCCCTCTAATTTTATCATGAATAGTCACATAATAGAATTAAAAAGACAATTATTTTATCACGAACATATACGTAACATAATAAAAAGACGATATTTTTAATTTAATAAATTTATCTTTATTCATAATCATGAAATATCAAAAAATTAGATTCAAGTATAATTCATCAAAGATGATAAAGAACAATTGAAATAAACTAAATCTTATAGATTACTAACTTGTTAAATAAAATTATTAACGTAGACTTTCTAGTAAGTATAAACTATCAAAATATTATTAAGCATAACCTATCAATAAATTCCACATAAAATTTTCCTACGTTTAAATTATTACTTATTTAGTTTACTTGTTTGGTGATAAAAATATGGCTAAATCGTTTATTTAACCTACTTATGTTGCAACATAAGTCTTTTTTTTTTTTTTTTAATTTTATCTAATAAATTCTTAACTTTACTTTTACACTAATTAGCCTTACCTTTACTATTACACTATTACATAAGGTGTTCAAATTGATGAAAACAAAATGATGGTCATAGTTTACAAATCAATTTCTTCAATTTAACTTGTTAGATAACCATAAAAATTATGCACAGATAGAAGAATAAATTCACAAGTTAATATTTAAAATTCCAAACTTCAGCTACATCTTAGATCTCTAGAAAAAATAGTTACTCATAACTAGAAACTACAAAAAGACTAGATAAATTAAGAAAGTTATTAAAAACTAATCGAAGAGGAATTTTTTTTTATCTAACTAAAATAAATCAATTGGAGGAGAAGAAGAACCAGAAAGTAGGGAAAGGTATGGCAGTTTCAAGCTTAGCAAGCGAATCCTCCAAATCTTTATTAAGCAAAGCATAAGATTGTTTTACATAGAGATACAAGTCAAAGTTCCTAATGCGAATCTAGGTACTCTAGAGAATGCTACAATTATATGAAGTCTGCAGAAAAAATTCCTATCTTTGATTTGATGCGTCGACCGCCAGATAGCGATAGCAACTGCTATCTAATATATTATAGAAATAAAGAATGGATGCACATCCTTTGGTCCTGGGGATGGCCATGAATGCAGTTGTGTTGACATAACCATCAGAATAAAGTTGAGAAGTTCATGATAGAGGAGACTAGAGTGAGGATTTACATCTAGCATATCAATAGAGGATTTACATCTAGCATATCAATAAAATTTAGTACACCTCTCATAACATTACCCTCAATCTTTTCACTAGAAGGCAAGAAGTTCTGTCATGCTTCAGCTTCTTTTAGGTTAAGATAATTTCTTTAAAAATTCCACTTTTTTTGCATTTTCAATAATGAATTTAAGAAATACAAACAATATGTATATCATATTTATAGCCTTCGTAAAACTCGAAGATGACCCAAATGAAATTTGGATGCACTTTTGCAAATACTAGACTATATAAATCAATTTTTTGCAAGGTGCCTTGTTATGGCAGTTATAGAACGTTCCTAAGGGTGACAACACATCAGGGAGAAGTTGGATCCAAGCAACTTGATGGCCTAAGATGGTGTAACTGGATGTAATTGATATGACCCTATCACTTTTCATAGGAAAAAAATTATTTCTTCATTTGTTGAGAGATATGCCAGATAGAGCCTTGGAAGGAAGAAGTTTAAGCTAAGCAAATTAAAAAATATGTGAAGGATGAGGGATAATTTTATAGAAAAGAATTTGATGAGAAGGTTGACAATGGTGATTTTGAGGAAAAACTCATCCTGCTTAGATTTGACGAGAGACTCACAATAAGAGTGCTAGATAATGAGGTGAATGTCTAAGGTCAAATGGGAGAAGGCACAACAGAAGTCGAGGACGGAGGAAGTGGCAGTGGCACTTGCGATTATCTATGCTATAGCGGATGATGACATCATTGTGCTTGGATTCGAGATCGATGTCGACAGTAGCGGTTAGATTTTCATTCTCATCATCTTCAGCTTGGCTTCCTTCACCTTCCCATAAGAGGAGGAGCGATCGAAGGCAATGCAGTGAATTTGATGGAGTTAAGGAGGTTAGTGGTGCTCTCGATGGTGTGAGAAGTGATGAACTATTGAATCAATGTCAGATTTAATGACTGCAAGCTCGAGACGATTGGATCAACCACTATAACGGACTCGTGAACCGAGATCGGGTTGGGATCTTGAGAGGGACTACCCTCTAACTCGTTACGTCCTTGACTGTAATGGAATCATTTGGGGGTGAGGGAACTATATCAGTGGCAGATAATGGAATTTGGTCAGCTATAACTCTCGTCGATGATAATGGCTGATTGTCAATTCTGGTTACATAGTAAAAGTAAATGGAGAATTCAGAGATTGAGACATTAGGAATTCATTTCAATTAGGGTTTACAATGTCCAAAATAAGACTGTATATTATCATCTGTCTATTCAGATATAGATCTCACCCTTAATGTAATTAATTACATTTGAAAAACAACAACTAATACTGGAGTTGCTACTCTCTCTCTTTGCTGGGCTCTAACGAATTCCTCGCCCTAGCGAAGGTCAGGGGACTACTCTACCCTCTTCCATCTTAAGCTCGGCATCACCAACTGGGTCTCCGCCTCCGGCCTCGCCTCTGTTTCAGTGGTCGGGGCTCCGGGCCCTGCCGCCGCTAATTTGGCAACAGAGGAGAAGGAGGAGAAGACGATGTTTGATATCTACTATGGTCATAGATGAATCATCGTGGACTCACCTAGATCATAAATGGATTATCATAGATCTACAAAGAATGTAGAGTGATCATCGTAAATCAGCCAGGATCAAAGATGGAGCATCATAAAACCCGTCAGGATTGTAAATGGATTATAGGTTCATCAGGATTAAAGGTGGAGCATCATAAAGCCCGTAAGGATTGTAAATGGATCATTAGTTCACCAGGATCATCATATATTTTTCAAGATCCTAGATGGATCTTTAGTAGTTTTGAGTGTGTGCTCTAATCTTTCATATTTCAAATATGGTATATAGTTATGATTTTTCATGACCTTTGCAATCACAATAGTCACAAATTGAGTATAATTGTATCTGATTTAAAAACCATGGAGTTGAAGCTCAAGACTTCTCCTCAAAAGGATCTCTATAAAATTTTGAGAGAAGTTTTAGGAGGTTTTCAAACGATTTTGAATGTATAGAAAATTCTAGATAAACCCCTTCCCCTTCCTCTCAAATTCTCTTTTCTGGGACTACTTGTAGAATATTCTTATTTTTTGAGTTTACTTCTGATAGTGTGCCGTAAATAAACCTATAATTAAAAGGTTACTTGAAACTCGGCACAACTGACTTTAGCATCTATACACAAGCTCAGAGTGTTAGGCAAGTGCAATTATCTTACAACTCGCAACAAGTTGAGCAAATTTTTTTTGTAATAATCTTTATTATTTCTATTGCAAGTATACAGATGTTATAGCACTTAACAGATCGTCCTATAAGGTTTCAAGTATTTTGTGATTCTTTAATTGTATCTAACAAATTAAGAGAAAGATTGGGTTTTGGAAAGATTAAATTAAAAATAAATAAGTGAAATCGAAGACTATAGAATCTATCATTTTAAGGTTATAACAATGGTCCACTATCGTTTCCCTCTCTTTTTATCATAAACAGTAGAATAATAGATTAAAATGATTATTTTATTATGAACAATCACATAAATGATACTTTTAATTTAATATAAATTTATCTTTATTCCTAATCATGAAAATATCAAGAGATTAAACTCAAGTATAATTCATCAAAGAAAATAAAGAACAATTGAACTAAACTAAGTTTTATAAATTACAAACTTGTTAAACTAAATTATTAACTCCAGACCTTTTAATAAGTATAAACTATCAAAATATTATTAAGCATAACCTATCAAGCCTAAGATTTACAAATCAATTTTTTCAGTTTAACTTAATTGATAACCATAATAATTATGCACAAAGAGAAGAATAGGTTTTCAAGTTAAAATTTAAAAATCCAAACTTGACCTAGATATTAGATCTCTAGAAAAATTAGTTACACATAACTATAAACCACATAAAAACTAGTTTAATTAAGAAAGCTATTAAATCTAAGAAACAAAAAAAAAATTCTAATTAATATAAGGCAATTGGAGAAGAAGAAGAACCAGAAAGTAGAGAAGAGGTATGACAATCATCAGCCTTAGCAAGTTAGTCATTCAAAATTTTATTAATTATCAAAGCATATGATTGTTTTACATAGATATACAAGTCCTATTTATAATACATAGTTCCTAATAGGAATCCAGGTACCCTAGAGGAAGTAAAATTATATGAAGTCCACAGAAAGGAAAAAAAATCCTTACCTCCGATTTGATGCGTTGACCACCAAATAGCGACATCAACTGATATTTAACATATTATAACAATAAAAAAATAGGTGCACATCCTTTGGCCCTTGGGATGATCCTGAATGCAGTTGAGTTGACATAACCACCAGCATAAGGTTCAAAAGTTCATGACAGAGGAGGCTAAAGAGAATTTTCATCTAGTACGCCAATAAGATTTAAACACCTCTCATAACATAACTTTCAGTCCTTTCACTAGAAGGCAAGAAGTTCTGTCTTACTTTGGTTTCTTCCAGGTTAAGATAAAGTTCTTCAAAGTTATCACTTTCTGCATTTTTAGTAATGAATTTAAAAATACAGACGATATGTATATCACATTTATAGCCTTTGTATAACTCGAAGATGACACGGATGAAATCTTGCAAAAACTAGACCATATGAACCAAATTTTTCACAAGGTGCCTTATTCTGATAGTTATAGAACATTCCTAAGAATGACAATACATTATGAAGATATTGGATTCAAGCAACTTGATGGCCTAAGATGGTGTCACTGGATATAATTGACATGACCCTATCACTTATCATAGGAAAAAGTTTTTGTTCAGTTGCCAAGAGATATACCAGATAGAACCTTGGGAGGGAGAAATTTGAGCTGACCATATTGCAAAACATGAGAAGACAAGGGATGGTTCTATAGAGAAGAATTTGATGAGAATATTTACGGTGACGATCTTGAGAAAAGACTCATCCTACTTAAATTTGATGAGAGACTCACAATAGGAGTGCTAGATAGTGGGGTGAATGTTTAAGGTCAAGAGAGAGAAGGGGCAATAGCGGACGATTGCAGAGGTCGAGGGCGAAGGAAGTGGCAGTGGCACTTACAATGTTGTCTATGCTGTAGAAGATGATGACAAAATTGCTCTTAGATTCGAGATTGATGTTGATGGTGGCAGTTAGGTTTACGTTCTCACCATCTTCAGGTTGGCTTCCTTTGCCTTCAGAGGAGGAGAGATCGAACGTGTCGATGTCAGTAAATTCACTGAGTTAAGGAGGTTGGTAGTACTTTCAATGATGTGAGAGGCGATGAACGATTGAATCAATGTCGAATTCAACTATTGCAGGCTCGAGACGATTGGATCGACCACTATAGCGGACTCATGAACTGAGATTGGATTGGGATCTTGAGAGAGAACTCGTTTATATCCTTGATTGCACTGGAATTATTGGAGGGTGAGGGAACCAGGTCAGTGACAAAAATAGAATTTAGCCGGTTACAGCTCTCATCGACAATGATGTCCGAATTGTCAATTTTGGTTACATAATAAAAGTAAACGGAGAATTAAGATATTGAGAAATTAGGGATTCATTTCATTAATTATTGTTTACAATGTCCAAAATATGACTATATACTCTCATCTCTTCACTCGGATATATATCTCACCCTCAATCTGATTACATTTGAAAATCAACTATTGGTACTGTAGTTGCTACTCTTTTTCTTAGCGGGGCTGTTTACTGGGCTTTACATGATAGATGTACGATTTTATTGATCCTGTTGTCCCCTCTCATGGGGGAACTTCTAAAGGGGCACAACTTTTTTCCTAGTGAGCCCAGATTTTCTAGTGAGCCCAGTTAAAGTTTAGAAGGAGATAAAATTTCTTAGTGAGCCCAATTTAATTTCCAAAATACCCTTACCTCATATTCCCTCTCCTCTCTTCCTCTCCACCCTCAAACCTAGATCCCTCTCCGCTCTTCTCCTTCCAACCCCCCCCCACACCCCCCGCCCCCACCCCCTCCGCCCCCACCCGGCTCCGCCCGCTCCCACATCCTCCGCCCCTACCCCCTCCGCCCCCACCCGGCTCCGCCCGACCCACACCCTCCGCCCGCCCCCACATCCTCCGCCCCCACCCGCCTCCGCCCGGCCCCCCCACCCTCCGCCTGACCCCACACGCTCTGCCCCCACCCGCCGCTGCCACACCCCCACCCTCCGCCTCCAGTGTCTGCTGCCACACCCTAACCCTCAGCTACCTGATTTCTTCTCGGTCTCAGATTTTTGAGCTCTACTGTAAGTCTCCTTTAATTTAAATTTAATTTTGTTTTATTTTGTTTATTCTTATTTGCTTTGTAACTGTCCTGAAAACTGAAAACTTCTTGTGATAATAATTTACATTCGGGAAATTCTAAACCAGTACATTTTTTTGTTAATTTTGTTTATTTAATATTTAGATTATAATTATGAAGAAAGTATAATATTGTAATCGTAGTTGTAAAATTTGCGAAACAAGTAGTTATTTTCTAATTATAGATGTTAATATTAAAATTTATTAATTAATTTAGAAGTTGAAAATAAATAGATAAAATATTATATTTGTAGCAAATTATACTTTATTACTACTTATTTGCTCATAGAAAATTTATTGTTTTGATAAAAAGTATCTATAAATGAAATATCTTTGTGTTACATAGATGGATCCGGCAGAATCTTCTCGCGTTCGACCAACGGCCTCGTTAAGGAGGAAGAAAGCAGCATCTCGACCACAAATCCAACGCCGGATACGAGAGAGAGAAATCGAAGTTACCGTAGATACTGAATTAAATGAAAAAACTCCTAATTGCGAAGATTAAAGCCGTGCTAACTGGTTGCACTCAGTTAGAAGAACCACCAGAAGAGCAAGTAGAGGAATAAAGACAAGATCAATCCACTCCTAATGCACCCGATACGATGTTTATGTCTCGAACCAGAAGCAGATGTCAACTCTCGAGGAAGACAAGGAGACAGTGATTAGATTATATTAGTTGTGTATTGATATGGATGATGTAAAGAACTTCAAGTGGCCAGTATAATTGTTTTTTTTAAACATTTCAAAGAATTTGTAGAATATATGGTTTTTGTTTGTAATGAACCATATTGGTCGCTTTTTGTTTGATGAATATATACACTACGTTTGTATCATTATATCATTATATCGGTGTATCAGGAGTATCATTGTATTTGTATATCTAGAGTATCATTGTATCGGTGTATCAGTGTATCATTGTATCGATGTATCGATGTATCAGTGTATCGGTGTATCGATGTATCAGTGTATCGGTGTATCGATGTATCGGTGTAGTAGTGTATCATTATATCAGCGTATCGATGATTCAGTTTATCCATATATCATTGTATCGGCGTATCAGTGTATCGGTTTATCGATGTATCAGTGTATCATTATATCGGTGTAGCAGTGTATCATTGTATCGGCGTATCGATGATTTAGTTTATGCATATATCATTGTATCGGTGTATTAGTGTATCATTGTGTCGGTGTATCAGTGTGTCGGTGAATCATTGTATCTTTTTCCTTCCTTCACTATATTTTGTATTAATGTATAATTAGTTATTAATATAAGTCCTTAAAGTGACGTAATATTTGTGTGTCTGGAGTATCATTGTATCGGTGTATTATTGTGTATCAGTGTATCATTGTATCGGTAAATTATTGTATCAGTGTATCATTGTGTCTGTATATCAGTGTGTCGGTGTATCATTGTATCTTTTTGCTTCCTTTCCTATATTTCGATAATAATGTATAATTAGTTATTAATATAAGTCCTAAAAATCACGTTAAATTGGGTAAACTAATAATATATTATTTTATTACATTAATAGAGTGAGTGAGGCAGCGGCGAAGATATCAGATTGGGTCAAGCCCCTGTTCGGACTGTCAGTCCGAACGTGGAGGCTCCGTTCGGACTTACAGTCCGAACTGATCTGGTCCATTCAGACTGTAAGTCTGAACAGATCTGGTTCGTTCGGACTTACAGTCCGAACGGACTAAAAAAAATTCTGCGCGAGAGGAAAGAAAGGCAATATGGAAATTTTTTTTGAGGACAAATTTGATATTTATACTGAACTTTAACTGGGCTCAATAGGAAAAAACTTGTGCCCATTTAGAAGTTCCCCTCTCATGGCCGATAAACCCTAAAATCCTAAAATCTCTCTAAAAAATCCATCGCCCCCCAAAATGCCCCTAATCATCTCCAGAATCCCCCGCCGCCCCCTCCTCCGCCTCCTCTCAACCACATCCGCAGGCACCGAATCCCGCGACCAGAAGCTCAACCGGATCGCCGACGAGTTCCTCGCCCTAACGAAGGCCGAGCGCGAGGACTACTCCACCCTCTTCCGCCGCAAGCTCGGCCTCACCAACTGGGTCTCCGCCTCCGGCCTCGCCGCCGCTTCAGCCGCCGGAGCTCCGGTCCCCGCGGCCGCTGATTTGGCGGCGGAGGAGAAGAAGGAGGAGAAGACGGCGTTCGACATCAAGTTGGAGAAGTTCGAGGCGGCGGCGAAGATTAAGGTTATTAAGGAGGTGAGAGCGTTCACTGATTTGGGGCTGAAGGAGGCCAAGGAGCTGGTGGAGAAGGCGCCGGTGGTGGTCAAGAAGGGCGTTTTGAAGGAGGAGGCAGAGGGGATCGTCTCCAAGTTGAAGGAGATCGGTGCTACCGCAGTTTTGGAGTGAAAATTTTTGAGTAATTATCCAATCTTTCCTATGCTTTTACTTCCAGTAGTTTCTTTACCTGCATAATTGGGCAATAGTATGATGTTTTATTGAAATGATATGATAAATGTTATTGATCTATACTTGTATTGGTTGGATAGTATTTTTGGCACATTGGTTTGGTTGATTGAGAATCAGAAGAAAAGCTTAATCTTGACATCATGGGATTATTTCATAATTTTCAATTTTGATAGTGGATGCCTGAGAATATGAAATCAATCTGAGTTGGATATAAGTTTGCGGACCTGATTTTGTTTTAAGCTATGGTTATAGTCATATGGAATGGGGAAAGAACATGATAATGTTCAAGTTGCAATAGAACTACAATTAGGAGCTACTTGCTCAAATGTTTAGCATTTTAATTAGATATTATTGCTAAAAGCATTTTTTGTTTAACAGCTTAACAGCGGATGGTGCTGATCTTTAGGGGAATGTTACAATTAAGAACTTAGGAATTAAGAACTTGATGATGTAGCAGCTTTTCTGCTTCTATAATGGGTTGGAGTAATAATCCAACCTTGAAGACTTGGCGATTAAGATTGTTTTGGTGGAAGGTGGCAGCTGGATTGAAAATTGCCTACTTAAGAGGAAATTTGAACCAACTCCTTTTTTGGGTTGTGCAAGGCTGTGCACTTAGTCAAAAGGTTATGACTGTGCTTTAACTCCTGAGAAATTTTTAGGATTTGATCACACCCAAGTATGATTGGATTTAGTTGACTTGGAGAATTGTGAAATATAGGCCTTAGTTATAGGAAAACTATAATCTTTTACACCTTCCTCAACACTTGACCTTTGCATTTAGCCTGAAATTATAAACTTCTATTCTGCGAATTGGTTAATAATTCTCATTTTCAAAATTTTCCTAATTTTTTTGGAGCAACGTTAAAAAGAACTGGCTTATGTTATTCTGCGAAATTGGAGTTTGGGCCATATTTTAAGCAGTAGCAAGCAAGGAGTGCAATACTTGATCGTTTTTATCATTTAACTGAACACACAAATTTAATGCTCTTTGATTGAGTATTATTTAGCTAGAACTGGTATCCTTGACTTTAGAAGGGTTTTCCTTTTATCCATTTTTTGGTGCAGTATGTGTCAGTAGTAAAATTACTCTTCAACTTAGGTTTCGGTTAGCTTTGTAGAACATAGATATTACTATAGGTAAATTAGTAGAGTTAGTTGATGTTGTGATTAGATGGAAGATTAGTATTTTATGTATAAAAGAGATTAAGTGGGTAGGTCAAAAAGCTATAATCATAGTGTCTTGAGGATAAACTTTGATATATGGTCAGAAATAGAAATCGTAATGGATTAGGTGTGTGATTATAAACAAACATTTGTTTGGGGATATAGTAGCGGTTAGGAGGAAACGCAACAAGATTTTGCTAGTTAAGTTTATTTTAAGTTGAGATATTCTTAATGTTATTAATATTTGTGGACTACAAATAGGACTTGATGAGTCTAGTAAGGGTCAATTTTCAGAGGACTAGATGAGATGGTATAAGGGACACCCATTAGAGAAAAGCTCTATATGAGTGCTATTTTAATGGTTATGTAGGAAGTAGTTAGAATGGGTTTGGTAGTGTATATGGAGGATTTTGATTTTGGTGAAAGAAATGAAGTATATAGCTAGATTTTAGATTTTTCTTTGGCATATGGTCTAATCTTAGCAAACACTTAGTTTAGGAAGAGAGTTTCTCATTTGATCAATTTTATAGGTGGATCAAATGTTATTCAAATAGATTTATTTTTAACTTGGAACGTAGATAGAAGCAGTTGTATTAATTATAAGGTAGTACTGGATGAGAGTGTAGTAATTGAGAATAGACTCTTAGTTTAGATGTGTGGGTTAGAGGGGAACTAAAAAGTTTCAATATAAGTTTGACTCTAAAATTAAGTGGTGGTTGCTAAAAGAAAACCGAGGTGTCTTTGTAGATTGAACGGTAAATGAAGCAGATTAGAAGGTGAAGATGATCCCAGTATAACATGGAACAAAAAAGTTAGCTCTATTAAGATGGTAGTTAAAGATGTACTTGGTGAGTCAAGAGATGCTATTTCCCCAAATCAGGACATATCATTGTGGAATGAAGAGATAAACTTCCTATTAAGATTAAGCGAGATTCTTATAGAAATTTGAAGAAAAATAATGATGGGTGAGGTTTGAGAGGTATAAGCTAGATATGAAGGAGGCTAAGAAAATTGTTTGGGATGTAAGAGCTAAAATATCCAAAGAAGTGTATGAGGACTTGGACATCAAAAAGGCTAAAAAAGTTATAAACAAAATTGTTTGAGTAAGGAAGAGAAAGTCTAGTGATTTATATATGTAAAGTCTCTCAAAAATGAGGATTAGCAAGTTCTTATTTGAGAAAAAGAGATCAAGATAAGGTGGCGAGATTATTTTGACAGATTGTACAATGGTAGTTTTATTCAAAATTTGGGTGATCTTACCATTCCGTATCAAAATCATGAACGTGGCTTTTTGTGCAAAATTAGAGAATCTGAAGTAAAAGACGTGTTAAGGATGAATCAAGGAAAGCTGTTGGTTTAAACGGAATTCCTCGACATGTGGAGATACCTAAAAGAGATGGGTGTGAGATGATAGACACTCCTCTTAACATGATTTTACAAACAAAAAAAGAATATGAATGAGTCAAGAAATGGGACTATTTTTTCTATAAGAACAAGGGTGATATTTAGAGTTTTAACTACCATGAAATAAAATTCGTTTTATGAATTTTTAAGAAAGGATAAGTAATACGAATTAAGAAAGAATGATAAGATATCATAAAACCAGTTTGGATTTATGTCGGGGATCGACAAGAGAGGCTATCATTTTCTTCGTCAATAAACTGATTTTGAGAGAGAAGTGGATATTTGTATATAGTATATGATATTTATTAATTTAGAAAAAGCTTAGTAGGTAACGAGAAAGATATTACGGTATCCATGGATGAGGAAGAGAGTTCCCATCAAGTATATTGATATAATCAAAGACATGTACAACGAAGTAGTAGCAAATGTCAATACTTGTAATGGTCTAACCAGTGATTTCTTAATTACAATTGGATTGTATCAAGAATCTGGACTGAACATATTTGTGTTTGCCGTAGTGATAGATGTACTTACTAGAGCTATTTAGGATGAGATATCTTGGTGTATGTTATTTGCTGATGATATTGTCCTAGTTGAGACTGTCCTAGTTGAGACGAGGCAGTAATAAATGCCAAATGGAGTTACAGTAATAAATGCCAAATGGAGTTATGGAGACAAATCTTAGAATGTCGAGGTTTTAGATTAGTAGGTCCGAAATAGAGCATTTGGCGTGCAAATTAATAAACGTAAGATCCAAAACTATAGTTTTGTGACATTAGATTGACGAGAGGTACATATGAGCAATTAGTTTAGGTTAACTTGGTTATCCAAAAGGATGTGGAGATCGATATTGAAAACTATAGAATCCAAGCTGGAAGTTATAATGGAGGGGCGTAACAAAAATTTTATACGATTGTAAGCATTCCTTTAAGGTTAAAGGGAATTTTTTATTGGATTGCTATTAGGAAACTTTTGTTATCTGTATGGAATATTGGGATATAAATATACATCATGCACAGAAGATGAGTATAGTGGAGATGCACATGCTTCATTGGTGTGCAGTAAAGCTAGGAGAGCTGGAGTGAAAAAAGAGGATATTCTTGCTAATATAGGCATAATTACCATAGAAGAGATGTGAGAAAACCGCCTAGGATGGTTTGGTCAAGTGTGATGCAGACCTATGGATGCACTCGTTTGGCGAGTGGAATTTATTAATACAAAGCAAGTTAAAAGAACAAAATGGCAGCCAAAAAATATGGACGGAGGTCATATGAAAAGATATGTACGATAAAAGCCTTAATGAAGACATATTGCTCAATAGGAATAAATGAGGAAGGAAGATCTATATGCTCGATCCTGTATGATTCTCTTCTTTGTTCATATAGCTTACCCCCAAATACTTGGAATTAAAGACAGTTTCTATTTTGTTATTGTTGAGCAAAATTAGTCTTGAACTGATTATTAGAAGTCAAAACCACAATAAGTCTAAGCTGAACTATAATTTAGGAATGTGGGGGTTCCAAAATTGTCAAATCGGGATATATATCGTAATCGTGGTCGTTATACTTATTATATTGCATATCATGTCACACAGGATACGTTTGTTAATATGTAATAAATAAGTAATTAAGCAAATAACTATATATACATATATCTATGTCTACATCTATATCTATCTATCTGTCTATCTATAGAAGTGCACGTAAAGCATAAGTAAACAAACAACCGTGGACAAATTCTAAAGCATTTTATATGAAAAACTCAAGTTAATAGTTATATATATAATTAGGTACATCCATAATGCAATGACCTTCAGTTAATTAATCAAAATGATATTATATTAGCAAACATCATTGGTGGATTCACTTGAAGTTGAAGAATGATATATTCATTTTTCTCATCTTTATGTCATTTGCTCCGCATAAACTCATGTTCCTTGTTATCTCGTATTTCTCTTTATTTATCATTGCTTACAATTACATTCAAGTAGCGTGGCAAGGTGGTCCTATCAGTAATTATACAAAAAATCTAATTATATATTAAATATTGGAATAAACTACGATTAAGTAGAAATCCACTAGTACTTCTCTCTTCCTTTCCATTTTTAATTGACCCACTTGTTCCTCCAACTTTAAAACCTTAATGTAAATAATCCAAGCGGCACCTTACTCTATGCAAGGTTCTTCTTAGTCCATTTATAAGTGGATTTCACATCCGAAGGCAAATTAGACCATATTTTCTCTGATCTTCTCTATTTTGCGGCTTCAATCCAGTTGTACACTATTTTAACAAGAACCAAAGCTGTTGAGCATGAGTTCATTACTTCTTCAAAAAACAGTAAAACAAGTTGTTATAGCTACACCATTATCATTATAAGAACTCGGTTTGGTTTTTTCATCTTCCTCAATCTATTCAAATCTTCCTTTTGAGCAAATATCATTAATATGTCGAAATTTTAGCATACACACAAATAAGCTCATTAGACACTGGAAATGAGAATTAGTGATTAATTATATTGACTAAAAATTAATATATATGCCTCTTTCGATAACTGGTTTGAATGTTTTATGAGTTAATTCATCTTGAACTTTGGTGTTCTTTTTTGTCAAAATTTTATACTTGTTTTGAATTTGTAAACCATACTTAACCAAAAAGGTTAAATTGAATAAGTTTGAAATCCAATTTATAAATCGTGTCAGCACACTGTACCATATCGTATATTGTAAGATATTTATAACATATACCGGAGGATACATTTACCATATCATAAGATATACAACCCAATCAATATGTACATAAAATACGTATTGATTTTCTTTCATATCGTATCTTACGATGCGACCCATACCATAGGATATTGACAACTATGGTATGTCCTATCTTGGAGCAATTGGTAAGGGCAATGGGAGAAGATGTAACTGATTTCATGGCTTATTCCGATTTCAAAAATTAATTGAGTTTTCTCATCTTCTTATCCTTCATCTATAATCTCCTGATCTAATTATCTAGGGAAGAGTGGAGGGTATCTCTTTTTTGCTTGGTTGGATGAGGCTGTGGCCAATCAGTGTACAAAATTCCAGTTTCATTATGCATTCGGTCCAAGAGCGAGTAGCAAGTATCCGGAAAACTCGTCAAGTTCTTGGATTAGTTGTTCAAAACTCAAAATATTAATATTATATTATATATATAGTCAAAAATCAAATTAGCATAAATCTAGAAAAAACTAGTTTAATACCAAATTTATCAATACCATCTAATTGCTAACTAAATTAGCAGAATTTTGTTTGGCAGTCAAATTTAATTTAAGAGTAGATAACATGCATTATTACATTTTTATGTAATAATTGCAGGTTTGCAATATACACTAAATTCATTAAACCAGTTTGTCAACAAATATCACTTCATTAAACCAGTTTGTCAACAAATATCACAAAAGAAATTTAAATTTCTTCCCACTTGAAGAACTTTGACACTCCACCAGCAAAACCAATAAATGGAAGTCAACATAAGCATGACTAACTAAAAAAAGATGAAATCAATAAAAACAAAATTAAAGGAAGCTCCTATTAGCATGTCACGACAACCTAGAAAACAAAAATCTAATTTTAAAGAATACCCATTTGGATTTCTCTTCCCGAAAGACAGAAAACACTTTAAAAATCAAACTTTTGAGCATTCATCCAAAAAGACGTAAACTTCATTTTTCAACACAGAGCTGAACCCACTTCAATTCCCACACTTTCAATATATAAGCTCAAACCAATCATATCGCTCAACAACCATTAAACAAAATCCAATTTTGTTAGAATAATATAACCCAATTCTCGAAACACTCATCCAGGTTTTCCCTGCCAGCAAGCAAAACCAATCAAAACCTGGACTTTGCAAAATTTAATATCTATTGAAGATCAGATAAGAAGAGTTGGGAGGTCTTTTCTAGATGTGGTTTTTGATCGAAGGATTTTTGTTGCTGCTCACGACCAAGATTAACAAAATCTCGGATAGGCCTGCCCATCTAGACTGTCCGGCCTGAGTATGTGCGCTCGGGCCGGGTTTTACCCCTACTCAGAACCGGACCTAGGTACCCTGGGCGGTACTCCAGTCGATTCGAGGTGGGGCCATGCTCGGGTTACTCGGAAACAGCCCAAATCCTTATTTTTTGAAATTTTTTAAAAAAACTAATGCTGAAAAAATCTAAAAAATACTGTAAATTCAGAAATATTACTCTTAAGACAGAAAATTTTCCAAAAAAAGTAATATTATTTGCCTTTAAATTGAACTTTGGAAAATTACAAGTATAAGAAAATTATTGCTCATAATACTATGAGTATATCCAAACTAGGTTCCTATTTTCGATCATGTGCAATTATTTGCTTATAAGAGTTGAACTAAGAAGAAAAAATTACAATTTTTTCGATTATTGTAGATCTTATTCTTGCATCCCTTGTTGCTCCTTTTCGGACTTCTACCCATCCGGAAGGCACATGACTGTTTCAGCTATGTCCAGATTTATGGATGTCCTGTGGTTATCAATCAAGTACTCTTGATATTGAATGCAATCTCTGAGACTATAGTGAATACTTGAACTGTTAGTAAGTTTCTAGTCATGATGGAGACAACAAGATATGTTGATGATCCATATGTTTTCCACAATGACAAAATATCAAAATCATCCTCACCATCCGCATATTAAACTAAAAAAGTGGAACAAATGTTGACGATGCGCCTTTTCCAACTAACTTATTAACTAAGGATTTTCTAAAAAAGGGCCCTTTGTTCTTTTAGGGTTAGCTGTTATTGTAGACGGAGTTTGTGATCTAGTACTATACTTATTATTATATGCATTAAATGATTGACTAAAATAATATTTAACAACTAAAAAAAACTTGCCAATTTCAGGATTTTCGGTATCATAGAAGTCTTTAAATAATTTTGAAGAGTTTCATCTTTCATGCATGGATCTAAAATACCCTAACCATAAATAACAGGAATAGGAAATTACTACTTGTGAAATTTGCTTTCCATTTTTGAAATCATAATTCGAAAATTAGAATTCCCATAAAATTTGCTAAAAAACTCTTGAATATCTAATATTTGTAAGCCAGCTTGTGGAATTGTTGGATAATAACAAGCAACAACATAAAAAACGTATAGAATATTTTTAAAACAAGAAAGAATATCCCACTTATCTTGAAAAGTAAATCAATAATAGGAGGATTAGAGGAATACATAATTGAATAATAAATTCATTTATAATTGCTCTATATTTTAATGCAGACTTTATAATATAATAAGTTGAATTTCACCTATTCTCGATATTGTAGGGAATTTTTTAGCCCATACTTTATTTCTTTTGCATGGCTTCACGTAATTTGAGTGATTTATGTATTCCCTTGAAAAATGCTTTTGCATGGGCATCCTGAATTGTTAAATTGAGCACCTACTCTATATAGATTGGGCATATAGGCATTCCAACCCATTTTAATGGAGGGGCGTGTGAGGTTGAGATTTATTGACTTTGTATACATTCCCCAGTGACCTGGTTGAGTTTGGGGAAGCCATAGGTATTATTGCGGGTCAATCAATCAGGGAACCGTGGACTCAACTACACCTCCTGTTATTGGATCTAATCCTCCATGTTTTCTCTATAAATTTTAATCCTATTTGTAGAACGAAAAATAAAAATTCTAACATATCTAATTTTTTCTATTATCTCTCTAATATCATCAAAGGCACTTTATATAATTAAATTAAGAATATGATAAATACATCTAACATGAAAAAATCATTTGCACATGACAAACATATCAAAGAATTTTTTATGTGCTCAATAACAACACTGTTATTGGATGCATTAAGAGAATTTTTTTTTGTTTGAGTCCAAAACTAGCACTTTGTGAGAAAATCAAATCAACAATATTTCTACATGTGTGCATCATCAAAAGGAACAAAAGAAATCACTTTTTTTTGCATTTTCTAACTATCATCAATTCAATATATAGTAATAGTTAAGTATGCAATTCTTACTCTAAATATCCAAATATCAGAGGTAAGAGAAATTCGAGAGTTAATATTTGCCTAATAAGAAATTAAATTTTCTTTTTCAATTGTACAATATTTAATAATATCTCGTAGACATGTATGATGAGAAAATTTTTGAAAAGCCAGATGGAAACATTTCCTAAGCATGTTTTTTAAATCACTTTCTTCGAGGTATTAACAAGCAAGTTTTTTGGAACAATATACCTGCTTTTCTTGTTTTCATAGCATTTTAGGATAGCATACTGAGACTTTCCCTTGAAGATGACTATGAAAGTATAGCTTAGTGGATGTTAGGTTGGAGTCCTTGTCCCTTACCATGACCTTCCATATGGCATTTCAAGTAAGTCGTCCCACTTGTGTGATGGCTGGCCAAGAACTTTTTGTAAATTTGTCACTTAGGCTTGATCGCCATCATTTTGCTAGTGTCATTTGTTAGTTTCACATTCTTGAAAAAGCTCCAGAGACGAATCGTGGCTGTTTTGAAGATGAAGCTTGTTTAGTCTCTTGAGTAGACTCTTGAAGGAGGCTACCTCCAGTGAAGTTAGTAGTGAAGTGAGTAGTGTCTCCTTGATCTTATTGATATGGTAGGGATGAAGATGCCACTAATTAATTAAAAAAAAAAAAAATCTTAGAGACTGTAGTAGAAGGAAGTAGAGAAATTTAAAGGGCTTTAGAGAGTAGAGAAAAGATTAAAAAGTAGAGATTTGTAGGAAGGGTGGGGATAATGGGGTATTTATAGAGCTTGGAGAGATTGAGGTTGAAATGCCTTAATAAATTACATAAAACTCCCAATGATTATTTTTTTAGCCCCTAGAAGTCAAAGTGCATTTTTTTGTAAATAGTCCCCTTAATGGCCCTTTTCAAAGCCGTTAGGGGGCTAAATGCAAAAAAATTGCATTTACCCTCCTCCAATGACTTTTAGGGCTATTGGAATTTAAAACGTGAGCCGGGCTTGAAACGGGCGGTCCGGTTTTTTGCTGCCCCCTACCCCCTTGGGTTTTGCCGAATGAACTCGGGCCCGGGCAAGGCCCAATTGATCGTTTTTTTTTTTTTTTTTTGGGGGGGGGGGGGGGGGGATTACGGGTTTTAACACATTCTTGATCATGAGAATTACTTTTTTATCGTTTTTTTTTTTTTTTTTTGGGGGGGGGGGGGGGGGGGGATTACGGGTTTTAACACATTCTTGATCATGAGAATTACTTTTTTAGAGCTAGACATTAAAAAGATTAATCTATTTAATGGATATATAATTTTTTAGAGCTGCATATGTCTAACTCTAAAAATCAATTCTCATAATCAAGAATATGTGTTGAATTAAGAATCATGCATCCATTAAATAGCTTAATCTTTCTAATTCCCACCATAAGCTCTAAATTGCTTCCGCCTGCTTCAGCTTTTATTGCTCCCAAAAGGTGAGAAATTGAGTCCAAATACAGATATTTGAGGCTATTGAATCAAGCAGAATGACAACTTTATTAATGAAGACAACTTGTTATGACGTCTTCTTATAAGAAATAAAAATGAAATCAGCATTTCTCTTTGTTGAATTGATGGAAGATGGCACATTCTGATATCCCTGTATGATACTTGGAATAGTATGCCTATGAAGCTATATCCAGAAGGAACATGTTTTTATAGGAATCATAAGTGTTGATATGGCTTCATGTACATACCCTGCTCTCAACCATATAATTGACAATTTAAATATATGTTTATTTACTCAATTTATTGTGCCACTCTAAGGCTGCATTTGGCAGGTGAAGTTGGGAGCTTTTACACACTGCTTCCTCTCTATTCTAGCCAAATACTAAAAAACTTAGCAAGAATTGGGGGTGATCATGGGTTTGGGGGTGAAAGGCATTAATTGGAATTTTAAAATTACTCACTTAACGACTTTAAGTTAACGATTTTTTAGTAATAATGTAATTTTATTGATGTGGAATAAGAATTTGTTATAAAATTCACATCTTACCTCTCTAACTAATTGAACAAAATTAACTTATGAATTCTATATGTCAGCACCACCATCTTTCCTCTAAAATTGGGTTTAGGATTAACTCATCCGTGATCAAACAGATATGAACATACTGATTCTTATGTCTATAGTATTGCATAGCAATACAACTGCCCATTTTGTCTCCAAACCTGGGTTGAGCACCGGTTTGGAATCCGGTCAATGCCCAGTCAATCGAAGCTTGCCCAGGCTCGGGTTTGTACGGCAAAATCTTGGTCGGCTCAACCCAGGAGGGGTGTAGTGATAAAATAGGGCTTAGCTTGGGTCACCTGACCTAGCTCGACTTGGGTTTTAAATTCCAATGGCTCTAAGAGCAGTTGGAAAGCGGGGGGGGGGGGGGGGGGGGGGGGGGGGGGGGGGGGGCGCGGCAAGGCTATTTGTAAAAAAAATTGCATTTTGACTTTTAGGGACAAAAAAATAGCCGTTGGGGGTTTTATATTATTTGTTTTTAACATTTCAACCCCATATACCTCTAAACTCTATAAATATCTCCCATTATCTCCATTTTTCTTACAAATATCCATTCCTTAATTTCTTCTCTACTTTAAAACCCTTTAAGTTTCTCACTCCCTTCTACTACAATCTCTAAGATTTTTTTTTAATTACTTAATATCATCTTCATCCTATCATATCCATGATATCGAGGAGGAAGTATCTCTCACTTCACCGAAGTAGCCTCTACTTCTCCCCTTCAAGAGTCTACTCAAGAGGCTAAGCAAGTTCCATCATCAAAACAACCAAGATCCGTAATATGGAACTTTTTCGAGAAGGTGACACTCAAAATGTTGGTAAAGTGATGGTCATGGCAAAGTGATGGTGATCAGGGCAAAGTGTATAATTTGCAAGAAACTTTTGTCGGCCATCATACAAATGGAACAACTCACTTAAACTGCCATATGGAAGGCCATTGTAAGGGGTCCACTTAAAACGCCATTTGGAAGGCCACTCCAAGAGACAAGGACCCCATCCTGACATTCACCAAGTTATGCTTTGACAATCATCTTCTAGCTGCGTTACATTCTTCTAAGATGCTATGAAAGCTAGAAAAGCGTTTGTTAGGTATGTTCTAAAAAACTTGCCTTTTAATACCTATAAGAAAATGAATTAAAAGACGAGCTTAGGGAGGTTTACGTCTGTGTTTAAAAATTTTCTCACCGAACTTGCCAACAAGATATTATTGAAGAGTATACAATTGGAAAAGAAAATTTAGTTTTTTATTTTGCAAATATTAATTCTCGGATTTCTCTTACCCCTGATGTTTGGACATCTAGAGTTAAGAATGACAAAACTATCAATTGCACATTGGATTGACGATAGTTAGAAAATGTAATTTCTTTTTTTCTTTTGTTCCTTCTGATGACGCACACGAGTTTTAGAAATACTTCTGATTTATTTTTGTTATAAATTGCTGGTTTTGGACTCAAAATTTTTTCTCTCTCTTGACAATCATCCAATCATAATGTTGTTGTTGAGTACTTAAAAAATTCTTTGATATCAAGGTGTAAGTGATTTTTTTAATGTTAAATGTATTTGCCATATTGTTAACTTAATAGTACAAAGTGCTTTTGATGATATTAGAGAGATGATGGAAAAAATTAGATATGTTGCAATTTTTATTTCTAGTTCTTCAACTAGGATTAAAATTTGTAGAGAATAAAAAATAAATAAAGGTATGGCTAAAAGAATTACCATGATGTCCAACATAATTGGATTCAACTTATTTGATGTTAAAGTTTGTATTAAAATATATGGAGCAATTATAGATGAATTTATTATTCAATATAATTGTATGTATTCTTCAATGCTCCTGTTATTAATTTTATTTTTTAAGATGAATAAGATATTCTTTCTTATTTGAAAGATATGGTACACGTTTTTTATGTTGCTACTGTTAGATTATCTAGTTGCTATTATCCAACAATTTCACAAGTTGATTTATAAATATTAGATATTCAAAAGTTTTTAAACAAATTTTGTGGGGACCCTACTCTTGGAATTATGATTTTAAAAATGAAAAGCAGATTTCACAAGTATTATTATCTTATTTATGATATTTATGGTTTAGGTAATTAATTTGATCCATACATGAAAGATGAAGCTCTTCAAAATTATTAAAATGCTTTGTATGGTACTGAAAATTTTGAAGCTGGTAAGTGTTTTAGCTGTTAAATATTATTATAGTCAATTATTTGATGCATATAATGTTAAGTAATATACTAGATTACAAACTCTGTATGTAGAAACAACTAGTTGTAAAAAATCTAAGGAATTTTTTTAAAGAAATTCTTTAGTTAATAAGTTAGTTAGAAAGCATCAACTTCAAGGGAAGTTTTTGAACTTGACAAATATTATTCCGTTCTTTTAATTCAATATACGGATGGTGAGGATAATTTTGATACTTTGTCACAATGGAAAACATATGGATCGTCGGCATATTCTGTTGTCTCTATTATGGCTAGAGATTTACTAACGGTTCAAGTGTCCTATGTAGTTTCAGGGAGTACATTTAGTATTGGGAGGTGCCTGATTGACGACCGCAGGACCTTTATGGATCCGACCACAGTTGAAGCAGTCATGTGCCTTTATGATTGGTAGAAGGCAGGAAAGAAGCAACAAGGAATAAAAACTGTTGAAGAAGGGATGCAAGGCTTAGATCTGTAAAAAAATTTATAACTTTTTTCTTAGTTCAATTTTTTAAGGACATAATTGCACTTGATTGGAAATAGCTGAATAGGTGTCAGCCTAGTTGGGATGTACTCATACTACGTGATGCAATAATTTTCTTAGATTTGTAATATTCCAAAGTTAAATATAAACGTAAATAATAATACTTTTTTGGAAAAAATTTCTATATATCTTAGAATGATATTTCTGAATTTATAGTTTTTTTTGGGATTTTTTCAAGCATTAGTTTTTTTTTTTTAATTTTTAAAATAATATGCAAAGAAAGGGTAAATTAGAACAAAAATTAGAATGAAAATCGAAGATATATGATGAATATCGAATTGGTTTTCTTCTTTAACTCTTTATCGTCATAGTTCACTATCAAAACACTTCTAGTAAACTGACAGAAGAATCGCGTCGGGCTCGTCATAATCATTGCAAACGAGTGATTGCCATTCTCCCACTCGTCACTGTCCAACTGGAGAGCGGATAACTAATGCGTTCTACTTATTAAACAGGTCTATAGCAAGTCCGTGACTCCTGGATGCCGAAGGTGTCCGTCGGTGGCGATCTCGTAGTTCCTACAGGGTGAAGACAATGGCCATGTATTTTCCTTTTTCCACATTTCGCTCAAAGCAAAGGTTTGAAAGGAGATAATGCATCAAGCTATTCGCAAGGGCCAACGCCGATTCTCTTCATCAAGGATCCTAGATGATGGAACCCTCGAAGAGCTGTCGACTCCAACAATCGTCCATGTACGATCCATACTAGATCTGACCAACTATCTATCCTACCTCCTCTACATTTTTAACAGCCTATCTTTTTGTCTCAGAAGAGTCTTTCAGTGGCATGTTTCAGTCTTCTTCCCCATTACGTCAGAAAAGTGAACTATCAGTTCAAGTACACGATACTATCATTATTGCATGGACAATCAGACATCCAACCTGTAATCGTAGCGACCCAATTGCAACGAGCGGAGCTCTACTAACTGAGTTATATTTCCCCGAGCCAAGTGGAGTATGCATTAAAGAGTCGGATGCTTTTCTATTCTTTTTTCCTGGCGCAGCTAGGCCATCCTGGACTTGAACTAGAGATCTCGCCCGTTTTGCAAAGTAAATCATCGCACCTACAATCCAACCAATTGGGAGAGAATCAATATATTCTTTTTTGGGAGCGATTTATCTTTTCCAAAAGCAGCATACAACTCTCCATTGTATTGCGCTCTAGATGTGTGCTTGTTCCTCCTCTCTTACCATGACAAGTCTTTGTGAAATAACTCCGATAGGAAGAAAAACGAAGGCTTTCAAAGACCTCCTGGCCCAACCCTTGACACTCTCCTTTCGATTCACTCGTAATTATCTTGAATATATCAACCATTTCTTTATTTTCTGATCGCCTGAAAGAGATAAAAGAAACATCTTGTTTTTTCTTCGAAAATTTCTGAAATTCATGCTTCGACATATGGACTCGTTGCCCTATCTCCATAGACAGAAGAAGAAGCCAAGACGGAATCATTTAGTAGTGAAGTATTCACATTCTGTCTTAACCATGCCGAGCATCGACGTCACTAAATAACCCTTCACAATTCGACGCGTGCATCATTTGCGTCTTTTTCCACATCGAAAAGAAGATTCTCTACTATACTTTTTAAGGTTCCGGAACTCTCTGCATTCAATGATCAAACCCACAAAGTACTGCTCGGGGTACTGGGGTCCGGTTCCGAGCAGGGGGTTAAACCCAGCATGGGCCCGGGTTGGGTAGCACGGATGGACAGCCCTAAATAGCAGTTTATCGGTCTGCAGAGCTTGTTGAGGACTGTGGAAATGGAGGAGGGTGCCACTGGCTCCCCTTGACCCTCACCAAGCTTCACATTAGGATAACTCCCAGTTTTAAAGGATTTCCTCTAAATTTTGAGCTTTCAGACAAAGGCATCGTGAGGCAGCAGTCCTGATTTGTTCCTCCACCAGCTTTTTTTTTTCTAGATTTATCTCATATTTCATTCTCAAATACTATTTTGTTTCTTTCCTGCCAAATGCTCCAGAGAGTAGTGATCAAGACAATCCTAAGCAAATGCTTTATATGCTTAGTTTTAGTTGCTATAGCATTGCAATCTCATCAAGCAGCACATCAACCCTTCCTTGTTGTAATTTAAACTTCATTTTCAATGATTTCGATTGAAGCCAGCAAAGGATCATTTAAAGAATAGATGATCTCTATTTTCTGGTTCCTCTACACAGCACACATATTGGTCAAATTGCATGTCAGAACTTAGCAGTTTGATTCTTTTCTTTTGTTTTTTTTTGCCAAAGCTCAGCAAGAAATGTATGGTTACCATGGATGGATGGGCAACTTAAAACTATACCCAATAATTTTTGGGTATGAGTGGATCAACAATGTGGAGTCCAATTCAAATAAGAAGTGACAGAAGGTGGAGTTTTAACCGACATTGGAGTCAATTTTCTTCCACTGCCATCTGATATCTATTATTCTCAATTATTTAATTTTAAAAGGGTAAATGGATGTCGTGAGAACATCATTCCCTTATCCTACTATTTAGGCAAATGAGTAGCAAAAATTCCATCCTTAACCTAAAAAATAAGTTAAAAGGGTGACGATAAATGGTTAGGTTTAACTGTTACCCATTGTCACCTCATAATCGTAGTTATGGCAGATTATATATAAAAGTAGAGAATTTAGTTTATGTTTGTACTAAGCAAGAACCCTTGTGTTTGTACTAAGCAAGAACCCTTGTGCAAAATGATATATTGTTTATTGTATATAAATTGAGATGCTTTCAAGGTATACAATTTTGTAAATTTATTTAATTTGGTTCCTTCATAGTGGACCTCCTCTTGCTCTGGTCACATTCTCTAACCTTTTCTGTTAAAATCTGATAGTTTTAGGCACATGCAAAATATTTGGGAATCAAAGAAAGATGGAATGCTTAGGTGGTTTTCTTATGGATTCTTCAATCTAAATAACACAATCCAGAAAAAAAGTTCAGATATTTGCATTTGTTTTCTTATTATAAAGAGAAACATGTTCTTGGAGATTGATGATTCCCGCGCCATAAGAAAGGGACTAGGGTCCATGTTTAATGAATGAAGAATATCTCATATTGTGGTTCTTTCAGGTTAAAAAAGGTTTTCACAGTAAAAGCACCTAGCGTCAATTTTTGATAATTTGACTAAGTGGATCTTTCTTGAGTTCTCCAACGTTTTGACTTTAACATGTGCTTTGTCTTTTGGCGATAAATATTAGGGTTTTTCTTTTTCTTATTTATTTTTGCATGCATGTCATAATGCAACAAGCATTTTATAACTTTGACATTTTTTCAGCTTAGCTTGGAATGGGTTTTTTAATCTCATTTCTGAGAGACATACTTTTAGAAAAATATTGTAGCCTGATTAGTTACCCAAAGTTAAATCTCTTTATCATTATCAATGGGGATCAAATATGTTACCTTCCTCCTAGGAACAAGGGGAGCTACCAACTAGGATAACTTGCTTCAAAAGGTCATTTTGTAGTTCTCAATTGGCAACTAGTTCACTTTGTACTTGATCACGAAATAGCTTCTTTATTTTGTTATTTTTTTTTTTTTATAATTTAAATCAAAGTTTAAAGAAATAATTTTACTGATGGGGAGTCATATACAACGTTGTACAGTGAAAAGGACCTTAGGCTAATTTGTGCTCCTTTATTCCTCACCTACCATCCTGAGTAAATCCTGGCTTGGCTTTGACAGGCCGCAATAAACAACCATCCATGATTGAGTCGTTAGCAATCGTTTCTTGCCAAAATCAATGGACCAACCAAATGAAGGATGAGTTTCTCATATCTGAACTCAATGTTAGAACCAATCTTTAAACAAGTCATCTTATTTTTTACCTAAATTTTTGACATGATTTGTTATTTAATCTCCTTTACTTTTGAATTTATGCTTACATGCATTAAGTCATGAATTATGATAAGACTCAGTCTTTTCCAAATTTTATTTCGTATTTAAACGCAACATATTTGACCATGAATGAAAAATCCTGCTTCAAAATTTTTTATGAACAACGAAAGGAATGAATGGATCATAAGATAACTGCAAGTGTTAAATCATGATGTATTTGTATGTAAGGTAACTCCTTTAGTGTGGATTAAATCAATATGGATACAAGTCGTTTTGATTAATGAATTTGTTAGATTCAAATTTGAAGTAGGATTTCTCATTCAAAAGCAAATGTTTGGTTTGGTATTTGGATGAAGAATGAAGCACGGAGAATATTGAATGGTTGAACCTCAGCTAATTTTTGAACTCATGTGGAGGCATCTGGGCATAAATTGAAAGCTAATGAAGATTAATGGATAAAACATTGACAAGCATTCAAAATTTAAAATAAGATGATATGTTTAAAGGTTGATTGTCATCTAGTTTAACTTGGAGAAATTCATTTATTACTAGTTGGTTAATTTGGAAAACAGTAATAGGTAGACTATGGGGTTCAAGGTAGCTGAGTTGGTCTGAAATGGAAGATAAGGACTTGAGACATGTCTCATACAGATTTGAATAGAGAAAACCAGGGCACACAGACATTCAAGATGAATGAGATGAAGTTTTTTTTTTTTTTTTTTTATTGATGTTATTGCCGTAATTTTTTCTGGGAGGCCTAGACGAGCCTAACCTATAAAGCCTTGGTCTAATTGTTTGGTGGTGAACTTGTGGTTAATCCTTATTGGTCTGGGCATGTTACAGTTGTGTGTTTAAGTGTTATGCATCAAGGTAACAATGTGCTCAGGTCATCGTTGCAGATATCTCAATTCACTATTTCTTATGGGAGGTCGTCATTTCCTAGGATGTTGTCTTCAGGCAAAGAGTTAATTGTCTCAGTAAAAGCTAATATATGCTATAGGAATGGAAGCCCCCAGATTGTGTATCTAATAGGGAAAGCTAACACTTGTATTTTGGTTTGACACTGATTCACATCCAAAAATAGGCAAGCTATGTCTGAGTTAAACTTGGAGATGGAAGTCTTCTTTCGTTTCTCAATGGTGAAGTAAGAGTAAGCTCATGAGCTTATTTTCCTCAGTCCTATCAATGGGAGAAAGCTAGTGACAGGGCTTGCTTAACCGGATACAGGGAATTGCGAGCTCTCTTGCCTGCAAATCTTTCAGGCAGTTAGGGGGACAATTCCTTCCTCACTTTCAGAGAAGCATCCTTGATTGAAAACCAACCCTTCTGCTGACCTTCGATTTCGGAGATGAAAGAAATAACATAATCGAAGCTTTCTCCCCTTTTGGGATGAGCCATTTATTCCCATTTTTGAGACATCAGCCTACCGATTTTCTTGCTTATTTGCTTCACAGGCTAGTAATCTACCATCCCTGATCAGCTATTTACGCAAGTTGCCACCTTCATTCTCTTTTATTACAAAGCGTACAGGTTATTGGTAATGAATATGGTTGGCTTCTTCTCTTGATGGCATAATCTCTGTACCATGCTTATTTTATCATTTTCCAATGTTTCTGTTGCTCCTTATGCTGTCTTACCTAATCTTTTGGTTGGGCTAGATATTATCAGCTAATCAATCCAATCAATCGCACAATTTCAGATTAAAATGTCTATTGCGAGGAAAGGATGTAGTACTTGGTTAACGGTGCAAGAGTTTAAAGTTTAACTTCAAGGGATCTTTTTTCATAGGTCAGACTGTCCATCAGCTTAATTGGTCCTTTAATGTTTGTTTCTGTGTAACCCTGTTGAGAACACAAGTCGAAGATAATAATGGCACTGGGGCCTTCTTTCTTTGGTTAATTGTTTTTATTTCAGGGCTCAGAGCAGATTTCCAGTTGTTTATGCTCTAATTTGCATCCTTGAAGACTTTGCAAGATGTGAAGTTTACGCGAGGGATGACTTTTTTTCAACCTGATAAATGGACAATAGTAATTTCTGATCTTTTGTTTAAACTTTGTTAACGAAAGGGTGATTTAGTAGTTTATATGCATCATGTAAACTTATATTCCTCATCCTGAAATTTTCATCCATTTTCCTTGAACAAACAAGAGTTTCTGAAGTCTTAAGATGTTTTAGAGATTGTGTTGTTTTATGAAATGGGCATGCTCTCTTGCTCATTAGAGGCTTCAGATTTATTTCATGAATGAGGAAAATCCTCATTGTGGACTCTCAAACTTTCAACCGGTATGTAAGAAGAGTTCTCGAAATTCCCAAAGGTTTTAGGAAGTTTCCATTACAAGTCTTTTGCTGTTTGATTTTTGCTTTTGAAAAGTTTGAAAGAATGAGATACTGTTGCTTGTTGTTTACTAACAGGTTCTTATTTTAATAGATAAAAGGCGGGCTTAGTCTTTGTGTGTTCCATTATTAGAATTAACGAAACTAATTTCATTATTAGAATTTACAAAACTAAATATAAATATAGTCTAATACATAATAAGGGAGTTAACTAGAACAAAATACAGAAGAGCATGATGCTTGCCAAGCACCTATAGTAAAGCCTCCTGCTGAAGGGTCCGCCCCCTTGCGCTCATTAACGGCAATCACACCGCTGTCTTCCTGCAGGTCCAATGGGTCAGGTTTCTGTATATGAGGATATGTAATCATGTTAGTGGCAATCCCTGAAATCCAAGATACTATGGATTTATCAATAAGCAAGCAGCAACTAAACATCTTATATTATTGAAAATCTTGTTTTTCCTGATTATGGCAGAAAAAAAAAAATTATGAGATAAAGTAGCAAATTTGTAACAAATTTTTATAACTTCGGACGCTAAAGACAGTGGTGTGCTCATTTAGTAAGTCCTGAACACAAGTGTCTCGGCCTCAATAGATCTTGCGGTTATTACAATCACATCCTTTTTGTCATACAACGAGCTCTGTGGCGTTCCCAGTCCCAGCACTGCTCTATCAAGCTTAAGGAAGTTAGCTGGGAGTTCTTCGTTTTCATCGGTTTTGGGCTTAAGTAGTCGACTAGCTAGGAGTTCTTCTTCTTAGTCGATTTTGTCTGACCTCTTCTTCCTTTATCTATAACATAAATAGTCACAAGTTCAAAGGGTTCTTTCTTAAATATTGAAAGGTAGCTAGGCATCTAACATAACATCCCTCATCCAAGAAAAGGTAATCGACCGTCGTGGAGAAAAGAACCTCATTTTTCTCATGTACAGATATATACAATAATCTTACATGAAAGTTGCTTTTTTCCTTCAACCTTGTGTATGCCGAGAGTTTCTTCTCCTTCTCCTTCACAAATAGCTAGTCGAGTTTAGTGGCCTCCGCACATCATGTCCAGCCATTCTGTAGCCAATTTCTTTAACTGTAGAACTTCTTTAGGAGCCTCCACTATTGCCACGTATTATTCTTTGTATTTGAAAAGAAATTACATCTTGGTATTAAGGCATCCAACAAACTGAACTATCACCAACTGTGAATTCAATATATAGTAGATCTTTTCTGATCAAAATCACCTTCGAAATTAGCATCTACAGACTTATTATCGCAACTGGCTTGTCTTTTACTTTCCCGACTTTAGAATAGAAAAAAATCAATACTAACCATTTCTCTATTAGGTAGTTGATTATTACGGCTTTGGGTAATTAAAAAGGCACACTCCCATCATTCTCGGAAGGCACATCCATTCCAAGAGTACCCATTGAAATTTAAAAACACCAATTTTTTCTAAACATATATCCCTTTCTTTTCCCCCCAAAATACGCTTTTCTCCTCCCCTCCCTCCTCCTCTTTCTTCCTTGCCACCTCCAACCACCCTCCTTCCCCCTCCCAGCTGTGTCCCTCCTCTCCTTCCCTCTCTCCATTGTCCATCACAACTTGTCCCCTTCCAGTCCGTCCCTAAACCAAACCATAACCTAATCCTTCAAAACTAAAAATGTAGAGGAGGGATGTACTTGTTCAATTGAAATAATGACAAACTTATAATTAAAAACAAAATCAGCGGTGGTGTGCTCTTAGATATTTGAGGTGTGCCTTTCGTAATTATCCTACAATTTTTTAATGAAGTATTCTCATGTTCGATATATGTCTATTGCTGTTACTTAAAATGTATTAGGCGGGCCCAATAATTTTGGGCACAAACACCTGCTGGCTAAACTTGCTCCGAATAATTATAGTCTTATACTGAATATGACGATCACAACACTAGCATATGGGGCCTGAAATATATATTCCTTATTTAAGTTCGGCATAATTGTGGGGATAACTTGATTATGAAAAGGAGTACTCATTTTTTTATTTTTTTTATTTTAAAACTCTCGAGCACCTTCTGAACATATCTTTTATGAGAGAGATGTATAACTTGCATCTTGTTTTCTCTTGGCATATCTATATGCTCCCAAATCCTTCATATCTAGTTCTTTGCCCAATTGAGTTTTCAAATAAGGTATCTACTGTTTACTCTTTGGAGAGATCCAATATGACATCAATATATATCAGAAAAATATATCTCCTTTGAGACTACTTGAAGTGAACACAACTTTTATGTGAACATAGTACGGTCAGACATGGCCATAATCGAGCCTCTTGTGTGGGAAATTCTAAATGCACACCATACTTTTCTTAGTGAGCACCATGATCTAATGCATAGATAATTACAAGTTTGCTATAAATTTTTTGAACAAAAAAATCCTTATCCTCTTTCTTAATGAGCACCATTCCCTCCACTTCCTCTCTTCTTTTTTCTTAGTGAACACCAATCTCTTCACGGTGCGCGGGCTGAGTGACAAGACAGTGTGGAGGGTTGTTTGGGATTGGTCGTCGCCTGGGACTTCGCAGCTAGCATAAGGAGAGCGGAACTCTAGCCAAAGGGAGGAAGTGAAGGGAGAAAGAGGCAAAGCTGGAGGTTCTTTAGGAAATGAAGCGAGAAAGATGGGGTGGGAGTGGGTTCGTTAGGTGGTTATGAGGTAAAGTTGGCAATATGGGATGGTACTCACTAAGAAAAAATGACTATGTTTCAATATATGTGGTGCTCACTAAGAAATTTGGAAATTTGGGCTCTCGAAGAAAAGTATGGTGTGCATTTAGAATTTCTCCTCTTGTATAGGTTGCATAGAATAGTGCTTTATCATGGAGTGATATTACCATTATAAAATGTGATTCTTAGTACCCTTTGTATAACCATGAGGTTGATTCATGTGTTACCGCCTCCTCCCCTTCACTCAAGGAGTTAATATTTCCATCATTCCTACTATAACCTCATATATTAGGGTGCTACAATTGTTGGAATTTTTCCTATAAACTTCTAGAAATAATAATTTACATTATAAATAAAACAAATCAGGAAACGTGTTATGGATTTGAGAAATGCATGTAATCACTATCCTAAAGAACATATGCTATCTTATACAATTAGCTATGACAAATTTGTCTATTATCTAGGTTCGGTCCAAACTCTAGGCCACTTAAACAGTAGCCTTGGGCCTCATTTTCTAGGAAGACTCCTAAATTTTTTCATCATTCTCTCTATTCTTACTTAAAAGGCTTGATAACATATGAGTTTTATTAGTTGTGCTCAAGCAAAAGAAGTAATCAATTTTATGTTATGTAACTATTCATAATAAATGGAAAGAAATAAGAAATTAGATCATAATTGTATCGTTAGCACAGTGGATCCTAACATCTTAGATTTTGCCTTTTAAGTAACTAACTACATAGAATAAATCTTTTTGCTAGTTTATTAAATAAAACTAAATGGAGAATTATCGAACACCTGAAATCCCTACGAGACGAACTTCTAATTGCTACAACACTTGTGCACTTATAATAGAATTAAAATTCATATCAGTTGATGAGAGGGCGAAGAGGAAAGGCCCTGTTCTCGAAAGGAGGCAAGCCATCATCCTAAGGGCTAAGGAGCTCAAGTACCCGCTACGGACGAAAGCCGGAGAGAAGCAGCTAATGAAGCAACCTCTAAGCTTTAAACATGGAGCTAGCTAGAGAAGAAAGTGAAGAACCTCTAGCTTACCCTCATGAAGGAGGAGGAGAACAAGAAGCTTCATCAGGACGAGCTCACCCAGCTGAAGTTGGATGAGTACGTACGAAGCTTCTATCATCCAGAAATACAATAATGGTAAGAGCATTGCCTTGTGCACATCAAAAATTTCCTTTCTCGGATTCAATGCTTTTAAATTCATGGTGACGGAGCTTTATAACGACCAATGTTGAAAATAATCATTATGAAACCTGTTATATTGCGTTACGTAACCTAACGGAACCCCAACGCTACATAACAACTGAAAATAACTCATTACATCATAACAACACGTTTTTTTTTATGTTATTTTACGTTATATTACGTAACGTTACGTTACATTATTTTCAATTATTTTTTAGTAATTTCTATATTATTGTTGATTATTATTTTGTTTATTAGTGAATTGCTGTAATATTCTTAATTAGTTGTTTGCTTATTTAATTACTTGTGGAATTGCTAACTTGTTAATTTGCGATTATTTCCTTATTCGTTTTTTGTAATTTCTTTCCAGTTGTTAAAATATCTTACTTGTTAATTTTATTGAATTTTTAACTGAACTGAAATCAATAATTACAAATAAAATAAATTGAACATTAGAAAATATAAATTGCAATAATTATAATAACTGGAATTAAAATAAAAAATTAAAATCTTGTTTTCTTTTTTAAATGATGACTGGAATTACGTTTGAAAACTTAATATAATTTATAAAAATAAATGTGAAAATTATTGTAAAACTTAATATAAAATTAGAATAGATTATGTATTATAAAATGGTTTTATATTATTTTTTAGATATTTTAAATTTATTTTTGAATTTATAAAAATTATTTTATATAGTTTTATATTTATTTTTAATTAAATAAATAGGAAATTGCATAACGTATGTTCTACGTTACGCTATATGTCACATAACTGAACAGAGACAAAACATTACATAATCGTTATTGCTATTTTAAATATTGATAACGACCGCGCCTAGTAAATACGAGGAGGTTGGTCTCTTTATGGGACACCATCACCCTGTCCTAAAGCGCCTGCAGAAGAAGTTGAGCAAGGGAATTGGCGGCCATTGCTCAAAAGTCACCGACAAGCCCCCAGGTACCTCTGAGCCTAAAGCAGTAGCAATTCCTTAGAACTCTCGTATCTTTCGTTTCGGAGTAAAAACTTATTGAACACTTGTTTGCCTTGCTCAGTTTGCTCCTTCGCTTACACGCTCTCTTAAGGAGACTTTATGGTATCTTTGAATGACATATGCATGTAGTTTGGTTTGATTACTTATCTAGATTTTTATTCGATAAGCAGTAATCCTATGGACAAGCTTTCTTTTACCAGAGAAGAACTTGATCGATCAGGAGGCATGGCAATTTAGGGTGCTATGTTAACTCGGAATCTAGCAAGTTCATATTATATTAAACTCAAAGTCACTCAAGAGTCTGGCAAGTTTATATTACAGACTCAACAGAACTCGTGGTCCTCCACATAAATGCTCGTGTACTTTATCTTAGAACATAGCAAATTTTCAATGAACTTTCGTGTTTTTATTTGTTTATACTGTTTTATACAAGTGTGGCTTAATTTATTATAAAACAGAAATTCTGAAAGAGACGTTAATTCTAAAACTCCTAAAATATTTTGAGGATAAATGAGCTGGAGTAGAAGCATAGCTAAAGCTAAAGCATATTTATCGGTAATATTTCTGTAAGTGCTCCCATTCTAGGAGTGTAGCAGTGATCGACCAACAGTTCTTGTAGTCGATAGGTGTTGAGTCCAGGAACTTTAATGATTTTGTACGGGCCTTCCCATCTAACCACAAGTTTTCCATGACTTCGATTTTTTTTTTCTGGTGATGTCTGTTCGTTGGAGGACCAAGTCGCCTTTAGAGAATAGCATATGTTTAACGATGGGGTTATAGTATCTAGTTATCTTATGCTGGTAGATGATGCTACATCTCTTAACTCACAAATGAGCATCAGGCATGCCTGGAGTCTATCATCATTGACACTGGTGTCAAAATGATGTATCCTGAGAAATTCTGTGTAAACTTCTACTAAGTTACTGTTTCAGTCCCATAGGCGAGGGCTAAAAGGAGTTTTCCTAATAGAGACCTTGTAAGTCGTTTGGCATGACTAGAGGACTTCTAGTAGTTCTCAATCAAGTCCCCCTTTGATTCACCACATGTTTTTAGAGGGTGTCTAAGATTTGTTTATTGTCAGTTTTAACCAAACCATAATAGATTGGGGATGAGCGGCCGAGGCGAAATATAGAGAAGTCTTTCACTTATAGTAGAAGTCTCTGATTTATCGTGAGTCAAATTGGTGCCGTTGTTTATAACAATAGTTCATGGTAAATCAAACCTGCAAATGATGGAATTTCAGATAAAACAATTGACCTATTTAAAAGAGATTGTGGCTCACAATTCTACTTCTATCCATTTGGTAAAGTAGTCGATAGCAACTACTAGGTATTTGCACTGACCCATGGCCAGGATCCAAATATGTCAAGTCCCTATTTAGCAAATGGCAAGGGGTTGAATAGTGGTGTCAGTTTGACTGGAGCAGTTCAGACTATTGGAAAAAACTTCTGATAATGACTATAATTATGGACAAGTTGGTGTTTGTATAATTATGGACAACTTGATGTTCGTCGTTCTTCATTATGGGCCAATAGAAGTTTTATCGAAAAGCTATGATGGTAATGCTTCAGTTACCTTGGCGATTGTCAATCTCCCCATTATGGATTTCTTGGAGGAGTTGATCCCTTATTGTGGTGCAAGGCACTTGAGATGTGTATTTAAATCCATTGGAGAGGAGTTGCTTCGAAGAAGGAAGACGCTATTAAGGACATGCTTGCAGGACCATCAACATATTATTCTAGCTTCTCGAGGGTTAGAAGTTAGTTCATCATCTTTGAGATACTTGATCAATAGTGTCAACAACTCGAAGATGGATCAAGACTCATGATTTCTTTTGTTTTGATACTTGGCTTAGTTAATAGGGCAATATAAATTATACTTATGAATTTTGGAGTCGCCAACTAGACGAATTTGGAGAGTATATCAGCCTTAGTATTATCGCCTTTAGAGGTCCGACTGATTTGAACCCTCTGAAAAGAACTGATAAAGTGCTTAACATGGGAGAGGTACTCAATTAATTGGGGTTCTTTAGGCTAATACTCTCCATTAATCTAGTTTACCACAAGCTTGGAATTGCAACTTTAGTGGCATTGACATGTTAGACAAGTTTCAGACCTGCTATTATAGCCTCATATTTAGCTTGTTTGTTTGAGGCTCTAAATTTAAAGCGAAGGGCATGCTATGATACTTCGCCATTTGGACCATTCAGGATGACTCCTGTTTGACTACCAAACTCATAGAAAGATCCATCCACATAGGCTACACATGTATCTTGGTCTTTAGCTGGTTCTGGTGGACTTAGATCTCTTGGAGTTATGGATTCCTTGATTTTACTCAGTTAGTCTTTTTTAATCATGTACTCAATGATGAAGTCGGCTAATGTTTGGACTTTTATTGCTTGGCAAGACGAGTATCAAATGTTTAACTTGGTAAGCTCGACCCCAATTCTGCATGCATCCTGACCTTTCGATTCTAGTGAATATAGGTCAGTTCAATATATTTGTCAATACATCGATCGCATGAGCATGAGAGTATGGGCATAGCTTTTTGGTAGTGATTACCAAGGCGCATGCAACCTTTTGTACTTTGGAGTAGTTTATCTCAGAATCTTTGAGAATTCTACTCACATGATTTATCAATTTTAGGAGCAATGATAATGGAGAATGACACTGAACTAACAATCTAGTTAGAGACAAGTGAAGTAGACAACACATCCTCAACCGACTGAGGGAAAGTTAAAAGTGGCGGCGATTGAAGATATCTCTTTAGATCTTTGAATGTCTTTTGAGATTCCATGGACCAGTCAATTTCTCGAGTTATTCTAATGTGTGGAGTTGTGAACCTTCAATTTTTATCCCTAAGGATCTTAAAAAAGGGGAAGGACTTCCCTGTAGACTTGGCTAGATAGCGGTTCATCACTGCAAGTTTGCCATTCAAGAATTGTATGTCCTAAATGGTCTTTGGAGTCTTCATATTGAGGATCACGGGGTCTTCCCTAGTTTCACTTCTATAGCTCTAGAGGTGATTGTAACGCTTATATTTTTCAGCTGCTTTTCAAAACGGAAAAACTACTTAAAATAACACTAGACAACCCAACAGTCATAAAATGTTGGAATAACCCCAACTATTGCCACATTCAGATTGATAAATAACATGTTAGAAACTAAGAAAATTTTATTTATACAAAAAATTAATTATATAAGATGACACACTGTTCTGAATATAAATACATAAGAATCAAAAAAACCAAAAAAAAAAAAAATAGTGCCCAAGCAGAGAAAAAGTATAAACAAAATATATAAAGTTTCTCTCAAATATGCTCCATCGCTTACTGCCTCTTAGTCTGTTCAATAAAGTATGGGTCGTCGACTGGGACAGAATCCCCTTCTCGCCTTCCAAACCTGGACTTAAAACCCAAGAGATTAATTGCAACAAGTAACACAAAGAAGAGCAGAAATTATATTATCATAGTAATCAAAATAGGTGATTGTAAACATATTATGTTAGTGTCAGTCGTGATAGTATAAATCAAGAATAATATAAATAAATTTAGAATTACAACTAAATCAAATATTTAGGGATGTGCAGATCAATAATAATTAACAGTTCTCATTAAGGTCTTATGTCAGATGTCATAAACTAAACTGATTAAAAATTAGTCAGATAGTTGAAACTATTACTGATGGATAAGATATGCGTTGTTACCCATATCGTATAAGTGCTGTTACATATCCGATACCTAGTCCAAAACTATGGCGCTGAATCATAACGCACTGCTTGATGCTGATAGACAGATTCCTTACTGTGAAATAGTAATAGACGTAATCCATCATAGGAACTTAAACATCAGACTGTAGCTCAATACTACACGGTGCTGTTGCAGTATAGATTCTCAACACCTAACTAAAAATTGCCAACTTGATCCTTATACGATAAGTTCTTATCCATCATATAGTTTTTCAATCTCCATGTGAATGATACACGATATATATAAACTAAATGAAATATTATAACTTGCCAATTCAGATTGTGTACATATTCTTTACTAGAAATTGAAATTCAAGAATCAATTTAATTTAGGATTACGTACACACAAATTATGAAAATACTATATTTCCATGCAATCAAAATATATGAACCTTGTCATCATGTTCCCATGACGATCATGCTATAATGTATCTGGTATATCAATAATTTGTTATTGGATTATGTATACGTAATATTATTATATTATATTCCCTTATCATGTCACTATACTGACTATCATGTCCATCACGTATTATTCGTATTAGTACAATATACCATACCACAAACAAGTGTTGCATGTTATG